>RZGM01000037.1:0-167239 GCA_027886205.1 Fusarium piperis
TATATTAAAAACTATATATCTCTTATTAGATTACCTTAATTTACCCCTTAGGTATATAATAAGGTTAAATTACTTAAATTAAAGGTATTTTTTATTTTTACCTCTAAGTTTATTTAGATTTTAAATTAGATTATATTAGCTTATAATTTTAAAAATAATACTTATAATATTATAATATATATTAAGTCTTTTATTTTAAGAGAAATAATATTATTTTATTAATTTTTTTTATAAATATAAAAGTAATATAATAAATTAGATTTTTAACCTTATTTAAAAAAGAAGCCTATAATAATCTTTATTATTATTTTTAATAAAACCTTATTATTTATTTTTTAAATATATAACTTTTATTATAAATTAAAAAAGAAAAAGATAAGGTTATAGTATAGGTTATAGATTATATAAAATACTAAGTTAAGTATTAACTTATTAATATTATTAATCTTTATAAAAATAATAAGTCTTTATAATAAAAAGACTTAATACTTATAATTAAAAATCTTAAGGTAATTACTTATAAATAATTAATAAACTTAGCTTAAGAAATATAATAATAATATTAATAATATTAATAATATTAATAATATTAATAATATTATATCTTAGCTTAACTTATATTTATAAACCTTAGAAAGATAAGTTCTTAATTATATCTATAGTTATATAACTAAGTTTAGGGATTTCTTAATAAAATATTATCTTAACTTAATATTAAAAGAATATTATAAGTAATATATAAAATACTTTAATATTAGCTATCTCTAAATAGACTTATTTTATATTATTTAATATATTATTAGTCTTATATTTTATTTAATATAAAAAGATTTAATCCCTAAATATATTAATATAAATAATATAATTTATTAGTTATAGACTAAGATATATTATAAATTATTAGCTTTAGTTATTATATAAGCTATTTATAATTAGCTAAGAAATATTATTATAAAAAAAGAAAATATAGGCCCTAATAGCTTATACTAATTAACTATTAGGCTAAAAGGTTTACTACGCCTATCTTAGTTAATGGATTATAGCGTAATTAGGCCCTATAGGGCTATAGGCCATAGGGGCCTAATAATTGCCATATACTAAGACTAGCATTGCCCTTAGTGCCTTTGTATAAAGTTATAGGGGACCTCCCCTACCCACTTAGCGAGCAATTAATGCTGATCTTGGAGCCCCAACTCGCGAGATCTGGACTCCCTTCATACCCCAGATGACACCTTGAATCGTTATCAATCTGATCAAAGTGACCCCCAAAAACATGTCGCGTGATTCCTCCAACGAACGATTGTCAGCAATAACGCGCCCGATGCCAAGTTTAGCCAAACCAGCCCAACTGTGGAGAAACCCCCCAGCGGCATCGGGTCATTCCGCCTGAAGAATTCCGTTCGTCATGTTCACGTGACTTCGAGCCGATGTCGTGCCGCGTTTTATCAGATGATCAGATAAAAAACCTCGCACAAGCCCCCTTGTCACCCATCTCCAAACTGCTGCTGCCCCGACACAGGACATCTGCGAGCTGCCTGCCATGAAGTTCGCAGCGTCTCTGGCCGCCTTCGTGTCGTACCTCGCGATATGGAGCTCGCCAGTCCATGCCGCTACGATCCGGTCTCCCGATGAAGTCTGCTTCGATTCCTGCCAAGCGTGTCTGAAGCCGGTGCATTTCGATGAGACGCTCTGGAACCAGACGGGCCTGCTCAAGCCGTGCTATAGCCCGCGCGCCATAATCTCACTTTACCTATGTATCGATGTGTACTGCAAGCCTGGGGCCCGAGTCGTGGGCTTGGGTCCCCTCAACGAAACATGCCAGGAGCGCGCGCATACAGTACTCCCGCCGTTCAGCTTGATTTCCAACTACACCGCCGAGGATGTTGCAAAGGTCCGCAGATTTGAGCTGAATGAAACGGGCCAGTCTCATACGTTCAGGGAAGTGGTGATCCCGTCAGAGCATTCCTTTCGAGTTTGGTGGGATACCTTGGTAGGTGACCATGCCAGTAGATTGGTAAACCGCTGACTTGACTGTCAATGTAGGACGCTGTTGCTTATGTGTATTGGTACCATTTCATCTACGGGTAATAAAATTGCTTAACCACTTGAGATGCGTGCTGACTTGCAACAGCGCTGCCATGATTGTCTTCTGGGCTGTCGTCGTGGCCATTGGAATCCTCAACCACGTCACGCAGCACATTTCCGCCATACGCATGGTTCGGAGCAAATCACCAAGGTCCGGGTCAAAATTGAGCAATTTCTACACCTGGGCTCTGGGTTCCATCACCACTCCCGCCACATTTGGAGATCGATGCGCTCAGAAAATCGGTTGGGGAACTGTACCCCCTAGGATACAGTCTCTGACCCTGATCGCTTTCCTCCTTGTCAATATTGCTTTGAGCATTCACGGATATAGAATCACACCCGAAAATATGTAGTAAGTCTAACCATGGCTATACAATACGATGAAAAGCTCACCTCTGGCTTCCAGCTTCGAAACTAAGAAACGACAAATCCTCCGCTATGCTTCTGACCGTACCGGCATCATCTCGTTTGCCAACTTTCCACTCATCTGGCTGTTTGGCATGAGGAATAACATTCTCATGTGGCTCACTGGGTGGGATTTTGGGACTTACAACAACTTTCATCGCTGGGTGGCCCGCATTGCTACGGTCCAGGCTATCATCCACTCCATCGGTTATACACTTCTTGTTATTGATGGTGCGCGATCTGCATGTTTCTCATATGGACCTCATGCTGACTTGTTTGTTAGAGGGTGGTTTCGAAGCCTTCGTCAACTGGTGGTCATATACATTCTGGTGGACTGGTGAAGTGGTATGTTCCTCAACCTGATTATCAACGTTCATATTCACTGACATATGCAGGCTACCATCGTCATGTCTCTTCTTATCGGCGCGTCTTTTTACTGGATCCGGCGTCAGCATTACGAATTGTTCCTGTTTGTTCACATCGTCATGTCCATCATCGTGCTGATCACCATGCTTGGGTAAGAGAATATGTACCTTTCCCCTGAACTATTTCTGATGAAGTCTAGCCATGTCTCTATCTTCGGTGGCCAATTTGATGGTCTGTTCTGGGTCCCATGTTTCATCTGGGTCGGTGATCGCGTCATCCGAGCCCTTCGAATTGCAGCCTTCAACCCCAAGTTCTGGGATACTCGGGCAACTTCAATCTACAACCCTTCCTCTAATATTGTTCGGCTAGTCATCCCTTGGTCGACGAGCCTCTACAAACCAGGACCAGGTACTTTCTACTATATCCACGTATTAAACGGCCCTCGCTGCTGGGAGAGCCATCCTTTTACCGTCGCCACAGTCTCGGATGAAGGTCAGCCAGCGGCGAAACTCCTAGGCGAGCAGGTTCCTCTCCTCGAAGGGGACAACGTTGGAACAAGCTCAGATTCGGCCGAGACCCAAAGCCTTTACCCTGAAGCCTGTAATATGACGTTCCTCATTCGACCATACGACGGCTTCACCTCCCGACTCCGAGACACAGCCGAAGCGGCATGGCCTAGGAAAGTGCCACAAACCGTGCTTGTCGATGGCCCCTATGGACACACACAGCCTTTCCATCTCTTTGACAATCTTGTCTTCGTTGTCGGTGGCAGTGGCATCGTCGTTCCACTATCTTACCTCCAGGCTCTTACCGGCCCGGTCGCCCCCAGGTCTGTCAAGATCCATTGGGCAGTCAGGGAACCTGGTTTTGCGCTAGATGTTCTTAAAAACGACATCGGTGAGCTTCTAGGAAGTTCAAATCTCAGCATAGAGATCCACCTTACAGCGCATACACCCCGAGATGAGCTCAACGACTGGCCATCGCAAGTAACCCTCCACAACGGTCGCATAAATGCAGCTTCAGTGGTGAGAAGCACAAGTGAGAAAGCAGGCAGCGAGAGCGTCGCAGTTGTTGCTTGTGGGCCTGCACAGATGGCAGATACGGCTAGGAAGACTGTCGTTGAGCTGCTGCACAATGGGGTCTCACGAATAGAGTATTTCGAAGAGAGCTTTCAGTGGTGACATGGCATAGATTGATTTGGGCGCCTACATATAGACTTGCATCATTTAGTTAGATGGATTAGCGCATGACATTGAACACATGGTTTCACAATCATTATAGTTGAACCCGTCCTCTTCATCTTGAAAGCAGTCTGCCTTGCGTCCGGCTGACGGGCTGGTATAGCAGCGTCTAGGGCGGTTTCTCTCGCGTAATGGTTTGTTTTTAACCATATCCCCAACAAGGCTCGGAATGGTGGCACCAGTCCGCACAATCCCATGCCGGCATGGATAATCTCCTGCAAGACACAACGCCATGCTTATAGTCCAACTTCATGCCGGTAAACGCCCTTGACGCCTTCAGCCAGGACGATGAAACCCGGGTTCCTTTTTACCTTCGAATGCAGCTGGAAAGCCTAGACCAAGACCATTTCCGGCATTCATAGCCTTTTGTCTAGGTGCTATGGAGAACTGAGGTTGATGACCCCCTTGGGCAGCCGCGTCTGGACTGAATCTAGATTCCTTGGCACTACCATTACCAAGAACATTATCGATTCTAGCACCCGGCCATTTGCTTGAATTGCCTCCTTGCGGGCTGATATCTCTCATAGGGCGGCGTTTCGCCGCTGACCCTTTCGGTTGGCGAGGTCCAGTTCTAAAAGCGCCATCTCAGCCCTAGAGATTCAGCTGAACCAGGCAATAAATTTCCCCTTGGTACCCGTGGATTCTGCTGGAACCTTTAAAGAAGTGACCCGGGCTGTACGTTGCCTGTGGCCAAAGCTCAGCGCATCTACCAAGATGTGACTCGCGCTGCCATTTCGTCTTCCATTTATGCTATTAGCCTACCCGTCAATTGCGCCGGCGTGAAAGAAGTGTCCAAATATAAGATTAAAGTCATAGTTCCTAGCGGCATTAAGGTCGTCCTAATACCACGATATACACAAGACAGCATTAGAACCCAATGCTGGAAAAAACCGTAACCGATATATGATGGGTCGGATTCTTGGCGCGAGCATCGCTCTATTCATGCCGATTTACCCGTAGCCAAGCATTTTACTACCCGAGTCATATGCGACTGACGTTAGTCCTTTACTTCTGCATCCACCATAACATTCCAATAGCCTAGACAACTAAACAAGCGATATGACTCTCAGATACAACATGGATTAATCCCTGCCTTGATATGAGACCCACTATCATGTATCAACACGCCCTTGCCCTAAACGTGCTTATGATTTCCCTATTTTCGCTCCCTGAGAGGACAGCCTCAACAGTCACTTGAGCATAGCACTAAGAACAAGAAGGAGTCAAGTTGCGGAGATGATAGCACTGGAGATAAGATGCATGGGACAATATTGACATATCTCACTAATAATAAGAATACATTTGCCCTCAGAAGTCGCCTTGGACGGTCTTGCACCAAACGTGACCTCCACCCGCATGTAGCTCTTAGTCCTGAGTACATACGACGCAGGGAGTTTCGGCTTCTAGCTCTCAGTCACGACGGAAAAGAATGGTTCCAAACCCCAGTTGGTCGTATCCACCGCTCGTAGAACCATAGTCACCGCCACCACCTTCAGCACCACCTGCTCCTTGGACAGCGAGGTCACGGTACGATCCAGTCCAGGAAGCATTCAGCCCCTTAACCCCATCGTAGTGAGCATAGATCAACTCGGCAATCGGTCTGAGGGCTCCGCGTCCACCAGCATTGATGGCTGTGGCCGTGCCCTGGTCCGGGTTGACGTAAGTCTCAAAAGGAACATCGTTCCCAGTATTGTACTTGAAAACATATTCGGAACTTTGAGGGTGTTAGCTAGGTAGTAAAGCACTCTCAGGGAATTCAGGATCATACCCGGCCAGTATCAGGTTATTGTTAAGGGCGAAGAGATCTTCGCCCTGGTTGTAGGATTGCTGAGCCAGGACGCCAAGCAGCGCAAAGTCGAGCAATGAGTGACCCTGGTCTCTTCCAGCCTCTTGCCCCTGGCCTAGACGCTTTCCGCTGCCGGTCTCCGTATGAACGTACCAAATCGCGTTGTTGATGGCGCCCATCCCGTCACCAGCTTTGAAATAGTTGATGGCTTGGTCGATGGCGGTTTGGTTGTCTCCTAGGACCCCAATTGCATGCAGGGCGGCGAGATTGGCAAGATCCCACTACCGATATCAGGCTTGAACAGATAGTTTGAGGTCGAGAAACTTACGTTGGCCCAGTAATGATATCTTGATGCCCCATTATGATTGCGTAAGAAATCGTCAATCATTGGGAGAAAGACCTTGTTTAGCATGTTCACAACAGCTGGCAGTCCCTTCCACGAGCTGTAGGTTCTGAGAATCTCAGCAGCATTGGCCAACTGGTATCCCTGCAGCCCAGCAACAAGGGCTTTATCCGAGCTGCCAGTTACCAGCGTGAGAGTATTGGCCCACGCATCCAAGATGCGGGCCGAGGCATCGGCATAAGCAGTGTCGCCAGTAACCTTCCAGCGAATGGCATTGACATATGCGGCGTGCGCATCACGATAGAGAACGGGGAAGTTCTGGGGATTGCACCAGGAGGCGCCCCGACAGACGACATCTGCGGCGCCGGGAGTATAGTTGGAGTTGGTGCGCGCAACGAGCTTATTCCAGCCGGTAAGCCATGGCTCTCTTTTGGAGTCAACGAAGCTTCGAATACGAGTAAAGTCAGCTTCGGTGTGCAGGAGGCCTGGGTGAACGATGGCCTGGGCAAAAGGGGCCAGCAGGAGGAGGGGAGTGATTCTCATAATGGATGTTTTGGGAGTAGGTTGCTAGGAAAGGAAGAGAGTCGGAGATGGTTTGGCAGTCGAACGAAGAAGGGGAATCGAGGTGCCTATTAAGTAAATGTATCGTCATGAAGGTATTAGCTCGTACGAGGACGATAGCTTTAGCCGGGTTTATCTGACTAGAATGCCGATCCGGACGTGAGCGGGCTTCTTCGGACCGAAACGATACCACCCTTAAGATATGTCTCTATAGCATCAACTGACAGGGTCTATAGAATCAACTGACAGGGAGGAATGTTCCAAGACAACGACCGGGCCTTTTCGGCCCCCGGTTTCCGGAGGTGAAGACAATTAAAGTTACCCCTACATAGAAATAACCGAGACTTCTCCCTACATAGAATAACCGAGACTTCTCCCTACATAGAAATAACCGAGACTTCTCCCTACATAGAAATAACCGAGACTTCTCCCGCCGGAAACGGTCCGTGATCTTTTCCGTCAGCTAACTTATCTTGGCACATGACAGCTCTAGATATTGCCCGTGTGCCTTTCTGATAGCTAGTATTTACTCGCCGCAGAACATATTAGTATCTTTAGATACGTGATACTATAAATGCCTATAGGTACCTAGAGAGCTTAATATATTTTTATATTATATAGAGGAGCCCTCCGGGGCGAAAATAAATATCTAAAGTAAAAAAGTTTAGAATTACTATTAATGCTTTTTATTAATTCCTAAAACCTTACTTAGGCTTATTATACTTTAGCATTGCTATAAGTCTTATATTTAATATTATATATTATTTATCTTATTACTTTATTTACTTTAACTTATACCTTATATAGTTATTTCTCCTCTTATTTAATCTTAGCCTTAATTTCTATAAGATAATAAGCCTTAATAGCTAGATTAAGGTAAAATTATAAATTAAAGATAGGTCTTAATAATATATAAGACTTTAACTTAATAAGCCTTTAATAATAGCTTAGCTATAAGGATTTTAAAAGGTATTATCTTATATAATCCTTAGCTAAGGTTAACCTTAATTAATTAATAAGGTTATTACTAACTTATATCTTTATAACTTCTTATTATAATATCTTATATATTATAGCTACGGGCACCTTAACCACTGCGCCATAAGGCAAAAGATTAGGCTATAATTACTATTATAGCAATTATAAAAGGTATATCAGCTGCCTATAGGGCTTTAATTATCTTATATAAGGGATAAGGCTATAATACTTATATTACTTTAAATTTTTAGGATTTAAGTATATAATTATATAATTAGTTTAAAACTTATAAAAGCACTTCTTAGAGTAATAGTTATAATACTTATAAAATAAATATAAATAAAGCTAGTTTCTTTTATAAGCTTAAGATAAGCATAAGTTTTTTTTTATTAAATTATTATATAAATTATAAAATTTAAAAATTAAGAAAGTATTAATAATATAAGTATTAAGCTTAATAATAAAAGTAATAGTTATATTTATTAAAAAGTTTATTATACTTATTATGATTAATAAATTATAATATATTTAAGCCTTATAAGATTATAAGTCTCTGTAATAATATAAGCCCTTAGTTACTGTTAGGCCCTTATGACCTATAGCCCTATAGGACCTGATTGCGCTGTGGTCCGTTAACTAAGACGGGCGCAGCGGACCTTTTGGCCTATTTGGCTCAATGGTATAGGCTATCAGGGCCTATATTCTCTTTTTCCGTAACGGTTACAAACGTAATCTAGCCAAACATAGAGCTCACATCCGACTCCCCCGAAGCAGACTCCGCTCTGATCGCCGATCTAAACGCAGTTGACGACTTGTTGAGCAAGTACCTCTCCAACTATCCTCTAGCGTACAGCAACGGCATGGTGATAATGGACGCCGAGCTCAGGGGTTTCTTGGTTGTCAACGGGTTGTTTGCCATGAAGACCAAGGTGGCGACGTACAACCGGTGGACAACGCTTTCGATGGACATGCCCTGCTCCAAGAAGGAGACCAAGGTGTATAAGAAGAGCGGACTTCAGAAGTCGTTTTCGTGGAGGTCATGTTTCCAGTGCAAAGTGGCTCCCGTGACGGCATATTTCCCCAAAACTCATGTGCCTTGTGTTAGGATCAGCGGTGGAGCGGGAATAGATCCCAACGATCAATAGTATGATGGTTTTCTCTTTTGTGTAGAATATTATTGGCTTATCGCCGCTTGTGGTCAACGAGGCCAGTTATCAACACCTGCTCGCATCAAAAGCTAATCTCTTAAAGCTGAGAGCACGATATAAGTTGGATGACTTTAACCAGCACCAGTTAAATTAATCTATGAAAATTGTCTAATACTATATTCTTAGTGCTACTATTTTGGCCCCTTATCTAGTCCGATTCGAGTTCGTCCATAATAAGGCTGTCGGGGTGAAGTCATCTAGTACGTCTGCGGTTGATAGCAGGTATGGCATCTCCTCTAAACCCGGTACCTCTTGCTGCGGTTCAGGCTGCTTCTCTGATGGCTCAGGGGTTGGTCCATGGGTATGCCTTCGTATATAGTCATGAAAAGCGGCCTCCAGAATCCGTCTCTCTTCTCTCCAGTGAATGCCCCGTCGGCGCTCGGCAACTCTGAAGTAACTCAAGCCATTGAACCCCTTTGTTGGGTCAAAATCTGGATGTGAGACAAGATGAATTATAACCTCTGGGTTCGAGCTACCAATTGCTGCGAGAATTGGTGTTGAAAATTCCGGCGCTGCATATATTTCCGCTAAAGGAGCCGGGTCTGGGGAGATATGACAGTCGTAAATGAAGTGTACGACGCGATGAACACGGCCGAATGCCGCAGCAGCAACCAATGAGTAATCCTTGTTCATAACATCCCCATCCCTGCAAGCTGCAAATATAAAGCCTCGAGAACTTAGCTCTTCTGTACCAAGGGTATCCATGGAGCGAAAGGGATTAGTGAAAGATGCCCTGAGTTGCATGTTTGCCATAGGAACATTTAAGGGGGGATGGCTTAGGGGTTTCTCTGTCTGTGTTACGGCGGCGCCGTTCTGTGATTGTTGTTCATTCAGGTCTCGTTCAGAGTAACGTGGGTACCCGAACTCGCCCACATCAATGCTTGCTAACGGTTGCAAATCATCGCTGGCTCTTCCCGGTCTCGTCCAGATGGGTATATCAAAGGGTGATGTCGATTGTGGATTGCTTCCAGACGGCCGCCAATCAGATGTTGGAGTAACTGTGGCATTTGTTGGCTGCGGTTGATCATGTTGACCACGATTGCGTCCTGCTCTGCGAATCGCCTTCCTGGCAGTGGCTGGTGCGTGGTACTTGCTCGCATGCCCCCTAAGAGCCTTGGCTGACGCAAAAGGGGGATATTGACAGCTCGGAAACGTGCATGGGAAGCATCGAACGTGTGATCTTTCATGCTCTGAGCGATGTCTCTCCGTCTCAAAGCCCAAGGTAGCCCTTGGGCAAGATCCCAGTCTGCATGTGAAGGCGGTGGTTCCAAAGTGTACTCTAAACAGTTTCAGCTCGTCCCCAGAAAGTCCTGGGAAGTGATCGTGGTCAAGCAGGGACGCAACAACTCTCTGATATGATGCAAGCAAGGTAGAGATGCTATCTGGCATGATAAGCAGTTTAGATGCGTTTGAGATCCCTGGAGAGGTTAGTTCAGTACAACATCCGGTTCATAATGCCTTGAACTACTTACCACACCCTTCCAGTATCCTCGCTTCGAGATTTTTTAGAGATCTAGCTTTCAAAGCTCTCCCCACATGCTTGTGAAGTATTGGGAACTGTTGTAAATAGACCAGGCGCTCGTTGATCTGGTCCATCTCTGTATCGTGCTCTTCCGAGGTTTCTAAGTCTAAGGCTTCGACCCCGTCTGCCAGCTGGCAAGCGAGAGAAACGAGGACCGAAGGCGACGCCGCGTCGAGTCCATCAGTCCCCGCGACATGAGACAGCAAGTACTCAGTCCAATACTCAGTGGCATAGACATGAAGCCCATGAAGTCCCTTGCCGACCCGAAGAGATTTCTTCTGTTCAGGGAACTCGCTTCCAAAGACTCGCAACCCGGATAAAAGGCAGGTAACAGTAGCTACCCCGTGCTCGTGAAGTGCTTGCTGCTTGTCGATGACGATGTTGCTCGAAGAGCTTTGAAGAAACCTAATTGTGTAAGCAACACACCTAGAGTTCCTGTGGCCATGGCTCTTACTCTCTCACAGAGATGTGAATGAATGCCAGGGTCGAATCCACCCTCTCCTCTACAAGGGTCCCGCAGATGTCTAGGATGTACTGAGGCGCAAGACGGTCAACTCCAGGGTCGCCGAGGCTGAAGGTGATGGCAGAAAGAAATTCGAGCTTCTGGAGCGGCCGTTTGGCAAACGCAACCCAACCGAGAATGCATCTGATACGATCTACGGAGCGAGGGTCCAACTGAATCAGAATCTGGGTCAAGATCTTGTGGTAGCTATTGAGAGAGAATATCAGCATAAAGTGCCAATGGCAAAGGACAACACCCAACACACAAGTCTGCAAGCTTCTTCGGCAGTTGGTTTACCGACTGCTTGATCTCATCAGCACTGAGAAAGATGTTGCTGGCAAGATAGTCCATGACAAGCCGAGCGTAGAGAAACATGCCTAGACAGAATCAGTGGATTGTCAACAGAGCCCACTGGGTCAAACAACGCACCATCAACTTTTGTCACGATCACACTCTGGATCTCTTCAATTTCGGTCTGTCCTATGTCAAGCTGGCGCAGCCTCACGTCCAGTAATCTCAGCCTCTCCCTGACGTACTGCCCTATGGCCCCTTGCAGAGAGGTCTTTTCTTCGGCGAGCGAGACTGTTTGTTTTCTGCGGAGGCTCTGCAACGCATTCGATGGAGAACGGCTTGATATCAAGACCTTGCATACAGTGGTGCCAGGCAAAGAGGGCTTGGATGTGACCTGGTTAATCAGACGTATCAACCGAGTCTGTTTGTCCGGCTCACACTCATCCAGTCCGTCAATGATTATCCATGCATACTCTTCCTGACTGGGTTGGTTGGACATGTTGGTCAGAAGCGTTTGGAAGAGCTGCTCGAGAGCCGAAGTTGTTGGCAGCTTCTTCCCCAAGACGTATGTCTCGTAGACGTGAGCGACCAAATCGCCATCCTTTCGAACAAGTTGCAGAATCAACGACTTCAGGATCTCCTCATACGCAGTCGAAGAAGCGTAACGATAGGTGCAAAAGTGGTGGATGACAAACATGTGAGATGCCTTCATGAAGTTGATCAGCTGTGTGCATAGGACGCTTTTCCCAGTCCCAGCCGACCCTTGCAGCCAAAGTGCTGGAGTGTCTGGTTTTCTTTGAAACCAAGAGCTGATCTTTGGATTCTTCAAGATCCATCCACATGTTCCTTCGTATCCGGCCACTTCAGAACATATCGAGTCAAAGGTGGCCAGCTGGTCGGATTCGCTGACCTTGAGCCACGATGCGATGGTTTCGAACTGCTTCGCACTCTGCTCCGTCTCCTCGCGGTCGAGTCGGCTCTGACTCTCTTCTTTCCAAGATCGGATGTCTTCTCGCATCTTTTTCGCTTCGGCAATATTCCGAGCGTTCGCTTCCTGGTCGATCAAAGACCCATGTTGTTTCAAATCTTCGAGGATGTTGTTGAACTTTCTCCCGAATCGTCCCCAAGACGTGAGAAACATTATCTTCCAGCCTGTGGATATTAGAAAACAACTCTTCCAGTATTTGGCTGATCCTGCTTACCACTTCTTCGAACGAACTTGTAGGCGTGCTTGTGGAATTCCAGAATGTCGGCGTAGAAGACGGCGAGCGTCTTTTGGAACTCTGGCTCACGAATAAAGGCATCGCCAAGAATCTCGAACCGTTTGAGTGACTCGGCGATGCTTGAATAACCTTTAATGATCTTTTCAAAAGCCTCGACGTACTCGCAAGCTATTCGTAGAATGAGGGTGATCGGCGCCCATATCCAAGGTAGAAAGGGGGTGCCGTTGCACAGAACCTTGACAACTTCTGAGTAATGCTCGAGTCCTTGGAAAAGAGGCATGAGACGACCCATGTTTCGAAGAGATTGCCTGGCAGCAAGCTGGTTTTCAATGTCGCGGGCTGCCTTTCGGACATGCTGAAGGGTCGTGTTCCCAAAGTCACGTTTGTCTCCTGGAGTGATGGTTCGGTCGAGTTCATAGTAGGCAGTCTTGAAGGTTTGCCTCGCAAGTTCTGATACGGCGGGTTTCAGAGGCATCTTGGGTGACTAGAGATCCGACAAAAGATTTCTGAGGAATTGATGACGAAACCTTGCGGAGGGTGTCTCGTAGTTATGGCAAAGTCCAGAGCCTGATATGCATGTATCAGTGTGCGAAAACACACAGCCACCGCCAAAATCACAATCCTGGGGCGAAAGTGCAGTCAGGGGGCCAGCCCATTCGCTAGCTACGCGCTTTGGACCAACACCATAGAGGCCGTGCAGATATTCCCTGCATGCCTGATAACTGCATTACGAACACATCAATTACGCCTAACGAGGCTTGTCAGCAGTGGTAAATACTCTTCCTCACCAAGTTCAGAGCCTGATCTGACTTGACCACCTCAAACCACACATTCAAACCCCGGAGAACCATATGACGGTATCAGGATATTATGGGAAAGCAGCCTAGACTTTACAATCGTTCAACACAATGTACGCGCCCACGGACACCAGCAATGCGCTCAAGAGACGCCGACTGGACGAGGAGATTGAACCACGCACCCAAGAGGCTGTCAACCTAGCCTGGACTCCCGGCTACCAGGCAGGCTATGGATTATATACAGGGTCCATCGCAACTCAACAGCTTCACTCCGCTTCAGTATCCCAATTATCCTCGGCAACACCGCAACTAAATGTCAGGCCCACAGCAACAGGGGGTGGCAACTCGATGATGTTATCTCACTCAAACCCATGGAACCCTTACCACAACTTTCCATCTCAGGGCACAACAAGAAACATCATCCAAGGTAACAGCTACCAAGTAGCAGTTGCCAACTTACAGCAATCATCAATACCTTTCGCCTCCTCTTCATTTTACCCATGGTCATCAACCTTAAATCCAATGCCTCAAGAACCAACCCAAAACTATGCCCAAATATTACCTGCATCTATACGCCAACAATACCCTGGGGTTCCCGCCCAAGTTCCATTCGACCCTCGCTCATGGCAAGGCATAGTTTGCATGGAGGCCCAATTCCCACCTACCAATGCCACCTTGGGCCCGAACAACATTATGCCCGCTACATCTACAACTGTTCAAGAAACCACAGAGGAAGAATGCATGGAAAAGGTTTGTTTTGGCATGGTAAGCCATACCAATAACGTAGCCCACTCATGAGTATTGACGTGACGAAGGTTCCCTCAATATCTGCTCGATGCAATCCAAAACGATCGCCCAGCGTCCCATCCTCAACGTTCTCGGTACAGATAGAGAGCTCGACAGAGTTCAAATCAGATTTCGACCCAGAGATATCTGGCCACATATTTTCTGAACATGGCCAATTGATCCAAGGCCTTCTCGATGAGGAGACTTTGGACCTCTACGTTTCATGCACCATTCAAGACTCTCAAAGCACCCACACCAAAAGACGCAATCTGCTCCCCTTCAGTGCACTTTGGAAATCACCGTCTACGGTCCTTTGGAACTTTTTGACGGAATCGGGACGTGGTTCGAAGATTACCAAGTTTATCTACAAGATCCTCGAGAATGCCACGTCGACGTCAGATATCACAACCCCCATCTGTTTTCCTCATATGATCTGCCCCATTTCCCTCTTGTCTCGGAGGTCGTTTCAAATGGATCCAAGGTCCTTCATCTAGAGAGTATGCCACAACAAGAAGACTTGCTAGATTTGTTGGGAAGCAATGACGATCTGGAAGAAACAAACAACCGAGAGCTATCAAGGGGCGTCTCAGGAGGTAAGCCAATCTAACTTAATCAAGATATATTCTTTCCAAGCTGACCACGAGTAACAGACATCAGAAACAAGCTCTCACATTCATGTTGCGCCGGGAGCAGGGCTGGGCTTTCTATGACCAACGGCCAGATGTTTGGGAGATGATAGATAATGACCAAGGGCGAACGTGTGTTTTCTCCTTGGGCTATATATATCTGATGCAACTAACACAATCGCAGCTTCCTCAACCGAATCTCCAACGCGGATCAATCTGAAGAACCCCCGCAGTGCTACGGCGGCATCATCGCAGACCCCATGGGACTTGGAAAGACTCTGACAATGATTGCCTTGGCAGCAACTGATTTGGAGAGAACCGAGAACAATATGGATACAAGCGAAGATGGTCACTTGAACGTTGCGGCTACACTCATTATCGTTCCACCTCCGCGTAAGTTGAGTTCAGGTCTAAAGGGGGTCACGAGGCTAAGTTCTGACGTTTCACAGTGATAGGGACATGGGAAGAGCAACTATCCGAGTCGGTATCTACATTTCATGTCGGAAATTCATGCTTACTGTCAGTTAGACACGTCACTGAAGGCGGTATGGTGTGGCATCGTCATCACCGAGAAACTCGCCTCGGCTCAACAGATGGCCTTGACAATTTGGATATTATCTTGACAACGTATCACACAGTCTCTGCCGAGTGGAACAGCGGGAATGGTGTGCGGAACTCGACTCTCTTTTCAGTCCGATGGGCAAGGATCATTCTTGACGAGGGTAGGTCCAGTCGCACACTCATGACAACAAGGATGTTAACAAATGTAGCACATCTCATCCGAAATGGTAACTCAAAGATGTCCCAGGCAGTCTGCGCGCTCGAATCTAAATTTCGATGGGCTATTACGGGCACTCCTATCCAGAATCGTCTCGGCGACTTGGCAACTCTCTTCAAGTTCATCCGTGCCCATCCCTACACCGACCGTAGATGCTTCGACGTTGATATCTCCCGTCTATGGAATTCCGGCGAGTATGGAGAGGCCATAAAAAGACTAAAGCGCCTTTCGGCCTGTATGCTGCTCAGACGACCCAAGGGAACCATCAACCTCCCCGCCCGAAGGGATATGCAATGTCCTGTGAACTTCAGCACAGAAGAGAGGGCGTTGTATGACAAGCTACGACAGAAGGCTATTATGAGCATCGATGAGGCTCTTAAGAGGGACTTGAAACACTCCCGGACTGGCATGTACGTCAACGTCTTGCAGCAGATCGAGTCACTGAGATTAGTCTGCAACTTGGGCCTTCACCACCATACAAGGCACGACAAAGCCTCCCAGGCTTCTTTGGAAGATAGCGATTGGGCCAGCGCCGCACAGAGGGCTTTCAATGTCCAGCGAGGGATGGGGCTGCTGGTGTGCTCACAATGTCGGTCAACGCTCGAGATTACAGAGACTCTTTTCGAAGACCCAACCATGCCTCAGCAGAGCGCTCAGTTCTCGAGCTGCCTGAGGTTTGTCTGCGCAGATTGCACGCAGAAGTCTTTCCAGGCTAGGCGCCCTGCAGAGTGTGGTCACAGCCCCTCTTGCTCCATGGCTGCTGTTTCCACAAATAGCAGCGCTTTAGAGTCAAGTCTTTATGAGGCGCAGCAACAGACAAGAGTCAAATCTATTAGCCTCTCGTCTAAGGTAGAGGCCCTGATCACTGATATCAAGGCACTATCATTGGATGAGAAATGGTGCTTACCCATATCTTCCCAAGCCGGATTGTCACGGACGTATTGTAGCATTGTCTTCTCAACCTGGAGGCTGACGCTCGACATGGTTGAAGCCGGTCTGGAACAAGCGTCAATTCCAAGTGTCCGATTTGATGGCAAAGTGCCTCAAAACGAGCGACAGGATATTGTAGAGAGATTCAGAACTGATCCATCTGTTCGTGTGATGCTCTTGACACTGTCTTGTGGCGCAGCTGGGCAAGTTGCCCCCGCCCATGGCTTTGGACAACTCGGCCACTGACAATCCGCAGTCTCACCTTGACGGTAGCGACTAGAGCCTACCTCATGGAGCCTCACTGGTAGGTCTCGGCCTGAATCCTCTTTGGAGCGATGCTAAATATTCAGGAACCCAACTCTCGAAGAGCAAGCCCTTGCTCGAATCCACCGGATCGGACAAACACGCGAGGTGACCACAGTAAGGTTCTATGTGCGGGACTCATTCGAACAGGTGAGCAAGCTTAGTGAGAACAGAATTTCAATTTCTAATGGTTCATAGCATGTCATGGAGGTTCAGGACTCGAAGAAACATCTGGCTGGCTTGTTGCTCTCGCCTCACGATAGTGAGCAGGCTGATGAAAGTAAGGGTAGACTACAGGTTTGTCGTCAGATCCATAGCCATTGCGCATTACTAACAAACCGGCAGACTCTGAGATTACTGATTTGGCAGAGTGTCAAATCAGGGGGTTGTGAGAGACAGTGGCTCTGGGATTGTTACGTGACAATCGGCGGGATTTCTTAGCGTAACACGATGCTTATGCCAACCCGTACATAATAGGATAGTAAATGGTATGAACCGTGATATAATCTTCCTTGGCCATGCTACCTAAGTAGGAATCCCAAACACACTCACAGCAACAAGGTTATCAGTATTCCTAGACATAATCGTCAGCTTCTTCTCCCCCTCCCCCTAGATAATCTCCAAGCACCGCGAATGCGATGTCCACTGGTTCACAAACACAAACCCTGACTCATCCCCTTCGTCATCTGGACACCTCACGCCGAGCGAGATGACGGCTTAGACTTGATCATCATGAATAGGTCAGGCCGAGAGGAAGTCTTTATTAATGAGGACGCGGGGGGGTTGGATGGCTGGAAGATGGTGGATGTGTCTTTGGACAGAAACCACCAAAACACATGGATAAAAGACTGAATTCCGACATTACCAAAGCCGGGGTCCTTGCTCCAGGATTGGAGCGGTAGTTCCCTCCTGCTGACATCCCCTCGAAATGGTTCAGCAACCTTTCGGATCGGCGCCACCCCAGTTGCGGGATTTGGGGAATGGTGTTGTTCTCCAGACGATTCAAGTCCAATCTGAGGAACCATTCGGGATTGGAGCTCCTCAGATCGAACTTCCCGATCCCTGCCAGCCTATCCCTTGTAAGTCCCAAGAACTTCCTCCGAGAGGAGACAATCACATACGGCGCCTTGAACAAGTTCCACTACCTTAGACCTGAAGTTAGCATGAGGGTAGATATGTACCCTTACTGGGCTTGAGGACGGCCCTCGGCTTCGCACTCACCTCAACGCCGGCACACATGCCGGGTTGTCAATGTAGCATTATGGCTTATATGCCGAAAGAGAATAAACCATGATATTACTAATATGCTTATATTATTCTAAGCTGTAATGCGGATGTGGTTCTCGGGATATCGATTGTAGCATCTACTTATAGTCTCGTTCACCGTGTCCAACTCTTTAATGAGGGCGGCGAGCGATATAGCTTTTAGATAAAGAAATGCTAAACTCGTAATAAGCAAGGTTTCACTGGTCGTTCTTTTCCAATCTCTACTACTAGACCTAGACAATTAAGACCAGGCAGGAGATGCACTATGGAGTCTTGAAAGTGTCGAAAGCTCACCCCTTGTCAGACACAAACATGAGGCATGTATCCCCAGATACGCTGCATACCAGACCTGGCAGCATTTGGTCATCCCGACTAAATTCAAGCAGCAGTTGATTCAACCCGAAGTATCCGAAGGATCTCAAGGCAGACGGAGGTCCCAAGAAGGAGGTTGAGCCCCTGTCTCCCCATACAAGATCAGTTCCCATTAAATAGAGTCTTTCCTCTACAGGCATCATCCCATAAGCCTATAAAGATAAAGTAGATTAAGCTTGATAGTGATGATACGGAACCTGTCAGGCCATCAGCCCTGTCAACCCGCTTTTTATTAGACCACTTCCAGACAACGCTTACTGCACGTGCAACAACCGTGATATCTCCGGAAACGTACCTCATCGAGTCCACTCTAAATAGACGTCAGTCGACTCTGCGTGTTCCTCAGCATTCTTACTCAGCTCGACGGGATGAGACTCCCATGTAATATCATGGTAGGACTATGAGTGTGCCCGCGTCATCGATCACCCCACATTTGAGAGAACCTCATCTAGAGGGGCAAGTTCATCCATCTTCATCTCAAAGCCGAGACTGTTGGCGGGATTTCCACTGTGGCTCAAAGTCTCCTCGACATACCCTAACTCCTAACCGATGCGTTGACCGAGCCTTTTGTTCCGTGGCTTAGGCTAACCCACCTATCATCAAACCTCGGCATCTGGCCTTGCGCGTTGACAAAGCCTCTGTTGGCCAACTCTACAGTAACACTGACCTCGTACATGCCACACAGAAGCGGGCCACGGAAGGACGTCTACGTGGCCATGTGCTACCTACCTCTACACATTAGGTTGATGCAGTGCAAAGTCTTTGGACTGGATACTTAGAAATAGAACACATCACTGGACATGAGGACCTGCTATTTTCCCATCAACAGACACTCTAAGGACGGTGGGATTGCTCGGAGTTCCATTCTTCAATCGCAAAAAAGAGAAAGGGGGGCAACAATTTTAATGAAATTAACCACATCAATTTCATGGAATCATATTCAGTCTGTTTCTGATATATACACATTACGCGCTCATATACATTCGCTTCCTTTCGCTTCCTTCCTCAGACAACCGCTCCAGCTTTGTAGATATAATGATTCATGTATGAATTTGCAAGATCAAACGATGGCAACCAGAAGATTATCGATTAGGCGGCAGAGTCGTCGTGCTCAGCCTTGGCAACAACCTTCCTCTCAAGGATATCACCACCGGCCATGGTCTCGGCAAAGGTGGTATGGGGCTTCCACTTGGCAGAGTTGCGGGGGGTGGTCTCCTCCATCATCTTGTCGACCTGCTCCAGAGACAGTCCCTTGGTCTCGGGGACCAGGAAGTAAGAGTAGACGAAGGCGCAAGTGCACAGACCTCCCCAGATGAAGAAGACGGACGACTTGAGGTTGCCTCGGTTCTCGCCAACCATGTAGGGGGTAATGACAGCGATGATGGTGTTCCACAGCCAGTTGGAAGCAGTCGAGAGACCAACACCACGAGATCGAATGGGGAGAGGGAAGATCTCGCCAATGACGATCCAGGCACCGGGACCCCAGGTGGAGGCGAAGAAGAAGATGAAGATGGCAATGAAGGCGATCTGGGCGTTGACAGCGCTGATGTTGTCGGCAGTGACCTTGTCGGCGTCATCCTCGGTGGGTGTGGGGTGGGTGTGATTGAAGCCAATGGTGACACCGATGATGGCAACAAGGAACTGGCAGACAAGCATGCCAAAGGCACCGACGATGAGGATGATGCGGCGACCGAAGCGCTCAACGGTCCAGAAGGACAGGGGGGTCGAGAAGACGTTGACCAGGGTGAAGATGAGCGAGATGAGGAAACTGTTGTCGATGGCACCAGTGGACTGGAGGAAGGGGGTGGAGTAGTAGAAGATGAAGTTGACACCAGTCCTGGGAATATCGTTAGTCAAGGGTTCCAGGGGAAATGAAAGGTGGACACTCACCATTGCTGCATCATCTGAAGAGAGGTACCAAGGATAGTTCGACGAAGGTTAGACTTGCCATCCCAGAGGCTGCCCTTGAAGCAGTTGGCCCAGCTACCGATCCAAGAGGTGGAGGGAATGATGGCACGCTCGTACTCCTCGTTGGCGATAATCTCAGCCAGCTCGGTCTGTACATACTTGGAGTCCTTGGGCTGGCCACGGACACGGGAGAGGGCGTCAATGGCGTCTTCAATGCGGCCCCTCTTGACAAAGTATCGAGGAGAGTCGGGGAGGAACAGAAGACCGCCGCCGAGGATGACAGCCCAGGGGAACTGAATGGCGATGGGAATGCGGTAAGACTTGGGGCTATAGAAGTCCTCGGTACCGTAGACAATGCAGGAGGCGAGCAGCAGACCAATGGTGATGCAAAATTGGTAGCCGGCGACGAGGGCGCCACGAACCTTGCGGGGGCACTGGGAGGGAAGCGTCAGTAAGGCATGTCAAGCAGAGGAGGCGTCGTGGTGGTAACTTACAATCTCAGACATGTACAGGATAACAATAGCAGACTCGAAGCCGACACCAACACCGGCAATGAGACGGCCGGCGACGATGCAAGCAAGAGGATCTCCATGGCCAGTGATCATCTGGATAACAACACCGAGGCAGTAGATGATGCAGCCAAAAATGACAGTCCACTTGCGGCCGATGCGGTCGGCGACGTCACCGGCGATGATAGCACCGAAGAAGGTACCGCAGGAGAGAATAGAGACGATCAGAGACTGGTGGCTTTCGCGGAGCTTGTCGTGGCCAAGGCCCTCGACTTCGTGGATGAAGTACTTGGAACCATTGACACCGTTGATGTACCCAGAGTCGTAACCGAAGAAGATGCCACCGAAGGAGGCAAAGGCGCACATAAGGTAGGCCTTCCAGGTGACGGGAGCCTCGATCTGATCGATGTTGTCGGCCGTCTGAAGGGCGACCGATTGGTTGCGATCGCCCTCATCGTGGTGGGTTTCGTCGGCACCCATGGTGAAGTTGTTGCTGGTTGCAGGAGCGACTTCAGCGATGGTTGGTTGGGTGAGCACAGTTTATGTTTTGGCTCGGTGGTATTTGGATCAGAGACTCTGAAGTCGTGGGCAGATCAGAGACCCGTTTGTAATGAATCAGAGAAGAAGAGACCCCAGGTGTAAGAGAGACAGGAGGGGAATATGCTTCAAGAGGGGGATTGCAGTAGAAGGTGAGAGTGTGAGACAGTGATGATGGAACAAAGCGAGACTGTTCCACGAGAAGGGGCGATGGGCGTCTTTTAATCTTGAGCAGGAAGGAAGGAAGGAAGGAAGGAGCATGTTACCTATTTCGCCCTTGCACCTGCCTACCTCTCAACATGCATCAGCAATCCAATCTGCCCGCATGCAGCCCGGTCACGGCCAGCTGAGGCAAGTACGGTACGGTACCCGTTCGGCGGAGGGCCAAAGCTCCCGGTGACTCCTGCCAGCTAACGCCAAGCTCACAAGGTTGACAAGACCATTCCCATCTGCCAACTCCGGACGCGAGCGCGCGCGTGTGTGTGCATGGAATGGCCATTTCGGACAGTGTCCACGAGCCTTTTCGGATGCGCGATGCCTCGGAGGAGTGGGCGGCCCATGGGGGAGTACAGTATGGGGACATGGGGGGGGGGAAGGTGTGCGTATGGGATCAGAACATGACCTTTTTTTGTTATTGCTACTGCATGCACGCCCCCCAGCAGAAGCTTGAGCTTGCGTGTTACGGAGAGAGCTTGTTGTTGGAAAGCATGATGAGCACGGGGATGCCCGTACACGGAGACGCCCCCCGGGGGTGTGTACATATTGTGTGCGTTTGCAAGCCGCATCGTCAATACGTGGGTGTGAGAGATCAGGGAAAAAAAGAGATGGGCGTGTTAGTGATTCAGAGACAGAAACCGTTTGGACGGATTAGGCACGGAGCGAGCTGCCTGCTGCTGCAACAAACTATAGAATTCAAGGTGATGGGCGGTCATGATTGGACAAAGCCTCAACACTGGCCATTGTTCTTCACCGGAGGCCGCCGCCGTGATTGGACGCATGCTCACCTCGACAACGAGATCGCATCTCACCCTCCTCTCTCATGTGGTGTCTCGGCCTCGGTCTCAGCTCGTCTTCACTGAGTAAGAGCAACGAAAAAAATTGTGCCGTTCCACGCGCCCAGCGTCTGGGGAATCGCGTGGGGATGTGCGGACCCCGGCCGCAAGGGGAGCTACGAGGTAAGGCCGATGAGAGTGGAGGGACGGTTGGCCCACAACCGTTTGTACCGGCCCTGATGGCCCAGAGAAGCGCCGAGTACCTGCCGGCCGTTATTACCCACGGGACCTTGGACGGGCTTCCACGGCGAGTTCTAGAGCCCCGGGAGAGGACGGGTCGCCAAGGGAAGCTGGAACCGGGGGGATGGTAAGTGTTCACTTTTTCCTTCTCGAGTCCAGGTCTGGTGTAAATCACATCAAGCCAAATCTTGAACGTCGTAGATAGAATGAAGCTTCAAAAATTGCCAAAGCTTCACCCCTCCATCCCACAAAACCCCGTCCTCTTCGACGATCCTTTCCAAGGATTGGATGCGACATCTGTTCTGTAACTTGACTTTTTCCCATGTAAGCAACCCACCTTTTTCCCCCGGGTCCCTTTTTCGCAGCGGCCATCCAGCCAGTCACCCGCCAGAGCCCGGCATCCAGGGGCTTCATCCGCCCACACACCATCCGCCCATTGCCTTGTCTGCACTGCGCGGGGAAGTGCCTTGGAGTCCAGGGTCCCCAATGGGCGAATTTTCGGTGGTACTCGACGCGCTACCTGGCCTTGGGCCCGGGCTGCATGGCATGGCATGGTTGTAATTGACCGAGCTGGCCACCGCTTGGCACTAGTCTTGAGGCATTCTGGAGATCTCCCCAGCTTGGGGGGAATATGCGAATGGGACACCTTGGGGAAAGAACCGGACCTCTCTCCTCTTTCTTGCATCTCTCTTTTTCCCAATACACCAACTTGGCACATCCCCAGAAGCTGGGCCCCCTGGGGAAAATGCCTCCGAGTCGGCCACCGAGATCACGGCACAGCAGCACAGCCCAACCCCAGACTCTCCGGATTTCGAATCCATCCGGTCGTCGCGGGGAGAAGAGTCTGGCCGAGAAGGGGCCTTCTTTTCCCAGATCGAGAAGAGGGCATTTCGGATGAGCTGATAACAACGTCGAGCAGTCAAACCTGTCCGAAGCTAACTGTCATTTTTTACCTACCTACCAACAACCAGCCACCATCGTCACGGGAACTGCGAATCGTCCCTGTCATGCACAAGTCCGGGCCGAAACGTCAGGGCCAACGAGGGCGCAAGCGACGGCACCACTTTGTGGTCCAAGCTGGTCGATCAGAGCAGCAGCCGCGAATGGGTGCCGGCATGGATTTGGGATTACAGTACTGTATGTATACATCCATAGGTACCCAATCTGCATGTGTGCGTGTGTGAGTGTGTGCATACATGGATGGGCTTCCGTTTACAAAGTTCTTTCATGTGAGGGAGGTAACGGAGAGCTACAGGACGAAGAGATGAAGCAAGTAAGCGACGGCGGGATCCCTGAGATGGCATTACTCGCAATCAGTTAGTTACAGTAGCACGACTACACCTCTTTCTCTACTGTTCAAACCCAAAAATAACACTCTAAACCAACAAATGATGGGCGGGTACCCGACAGGCTGTTTACCTTTAACGTTGGACGTTTGACTTTGGCCCATATGAGCTCAAGCTCCTCCTGTCTCTCGCTTGTCTCGCCACACCCAACCATCGGGTATCCAGTCAACCGGAAAACAAGGGGTCACGAGGTCTGGAGAAAAAAAAAGAAGAAGAATACGGAGACGGAGATAGAGTAGAGAACAAAGTTGCCCACCCAATCCCGGGGCCCCTAACCTTTACCCTTGCAAGGTCTTGATTGTAATTGGGTCTCCCCCCCTCGTGGCGCCCATGCAAGTCCTTAGAAATCCTCTGACACGCACACGCACGATGGCTTCAGAAAGAGTCCGGCCGAAGGACCCACCTTCCCATCGCCTCTGATGCCAATTCATTACGCCAAAGGTGTGCTCGTGACGGTAAAGAGACTGCACTGCTTCCACTTCTTGCTCGGCCGAGACCCGAGAAATTCCCTTTGACTAAGAACACAGTAATCTCAGGTCAGGACCGTCAGGTTCACAGGATCTGGCCGAAGCCCGAAGCCTTCGGTCTCGGGTGCCTGTCCAAACGTGGACATTGGGTCCGGCCGGCGTCAGCGAACACCTGGATGCCTCTATTTCCGAGCGAGCGAGCCTTGGTTTCCATTCCAGTCACCTCGTAACCGTCCAGTCACGAGGTGAGCTGTGTCTCCTGTTTCCTCTTGGCTCTCCGGTCATGCTCACTCTCACCTTGACCCTTCATTGCCGAACAGTTCCTCCGAAACGGTGGGGCTTCATCATATTGCTTCTCATTTCCTGGATGCGTCGTCGTCGGTTCTCTCTCCCTTGTTCTTTTCGGTCGAGGCCATTCCTCCTCCTCGCGTGTGAAGAAGACATGGTCCGAGACGAGACAATCACGCATGTCCTTGTCTGAGACACCACGGACCAGACCAACATCGATCGTCGCCAGCCACCATCTTTCCCCGCAGTCAATCACTTGCTTGCTCGACCCATGGCAACGTTGAATCCCAAGGGGAGGGCATGCCAAGACAACATTCCTTGACGCCGCATCGAGCCACCTGTAGACAAGACGCCTCAAGCCACCACACACTGCACCGTCATGCTCACTGCCCGTCATCACCATAGTGTGCCAAGACGCCAAGATCGTCAATCGATCGTCCTCAACTCGCTACCGCCAACAAATGGCAGCGCCGCTGACACACGAGCATCGCGGTTATCATTTATTCTCTTTACTTTCCGCTGCATCGTGACCGTTGCCTTTCCGTTCTCTTTCCGCTGAAAATCATCGGTGTCAATCGATCCATCACGTGTAAACCCCTACCCTATAGCAAAAGAGGAAGATGCCACAGGATCAACAAAGATGTAAAACACGTAGAACATGGGTGTTCAATTCCTACTATCAATAATGTTATTATGCATTTATGTGATATATCGGTATAGTTCTCATAAAATAGGAGTGGAACGATCGGTATCCGGAAATTGAATGTTTTAGATGGTGGATCAGATCGGATGTTCTGTGTTGCAAGACACCCTAGACCTTTACCCGGCAACACAACCTCATCACATATCTCTCTATACGAATCAGTCCTTCTTTTGTTTCATTCTTTAGTCTCGTGCGTTTAATAGTGACTGAAGCTATTGCGATGTTTACCTCCGGCGGCTCTGCCGAGAGCCTCCTGCAGAGGGCCGTCTTCGCTGCGCTCGTTGTCATCAACCGATATTAAATGAGTGTGTTCACATTGGGAATGCCCTCAATTTGTCCCCTCCATCATGGTTTTAGTGGATGACCCCAACAAATGTGCAGTCTACAATCTCCAACGTAGCATCACCTCAAACATCAAACAAAAAATTCCCTCAATCCCTTCATGTCGTCCTCTGCAACTCATAAGAAAACAACGCAGCGTAATAAATCGACAAACTCGGACATCTAGGCAGACCTCTTGCCTACCTATCAATACTACCAATTAAGGCAAATGATCCTGGCAGCTTATGCCAAGCCCATCTTACTGGATTTAATGCTCAATTAAGCTCATTTGCAGGGAATAACCTCACTCTAAAGCCTGACCGCAGCATACAGCGCAATGTATGACCAAATGCGGCTCTGAGGGCGTAATCTGGCTCACAACGTCTGAATGTAAAACGTAGAAAAATCCTTTCGTAGCAAAATGTCTTAGTCTTCCTTAATTCCCCATTCGATCTATTTCACGATGCTGAGAAGAGGTCTCTTCACAGGCGCAATCCTCATCGCCCTCCTCGGCCTCTGGGCCGCAAACCGTCCCTCAACACCGTTACTACCACTAAACTTTGGCCGCAAAAACGTCGTCCTCTTTGTAACTTCTGCCCACGACGGCTTCTCCAACGTCCACCTAGCCACAAGCCACGCCCTCTCCGAAAAGTATCCAGACCTGGAACTCCACTATGCCTCGTTTCCCGATCTAAAGCCCAAGGTTGATCGTGTTTCCGCCAAGCATGCTTCCTCGAGGCCTATTGTTTGGCATGAACTGCCTCCTCCGGGTATCATGGCTACCTATCTTCGTTACTTTGAAAGCGTCGCTGGCCTCATGAATGTGCCTGGGCTCAAGGGCACGAAACGGCTCGTCAAGGAGGTTCAGACCGCCGTAGCCCCCTGGACAGCCGAGGAACACTGGGTGCTATACGAAACCATCTTTGGCCTGATAAAAGAGGTTGACCCGGCAGTGGTCGTCCTCGACCCCCTCTTCAAGCCGGCAGTAGAGGCAACCCAGGACCTCAACTACAAGCACATGGTCGTCACGCCCAACTCACTCGTTGACGCGTGCGCCCACAAAGAGCCATGGGCAGCCATGCTCTGGAAGTTCCCCTCGATAGGATCTGGCTACCCATTCCCCCTCCCCTGGTATCTCATCCCGGCAAACATCTACCTCGAAATCCGCATCATCTACGCCATCATATCCCACCCCAGAGCCAAAAGTATGGTGCCGTACCTGAAGGAAAAGGGTATCAAGAACCCCATGGGCTCTCCGGCCTGGGACAGACCAGACGTTCCCTTCCTGTCAGCCACCATCCCCGAGGCAAGCCTCCCGATGCACACGTTACCTGAAAACGCCAAATACTGCGGTCCCATCGTCCTCGAGACGGCACCCCTCGAGGAGCAAGATGCGGACATGGCCGAGTGGCTGCCCAAGGCGTCGACGATACTCGTCAACCTCGGTAGCGCCGTGCGGTTCGACCAGACGCAAGCGCGCTCCATGGTGCAGGCCTTTGTGCCCGTTCTCGAAAAGACGGATGCGCAGATCCTCTGGAAGATGAACAAGCACGGCGAATATAACGATTCATTCCTGGAGCCCGTGAGGCAATACATCGACAATCGACGCCTCCGTATCGTGCCCTGGATCAAGGCAGACCCAACGTCATTGTTTGCGACGGGCAACGTCAAATTGGCCGTCCACCACGGCGGCGCCAATTGCTACAATGAAGCCATCCTGTAAGTATCGTCAGTAACCAAGATGCTTCCTCCGCTAACCCCCCCTAGTTACGGAGTCCCCCAAGTCATCCTCCCCGTCTGGTTCGACACGTACAACTACGCGGCGACAGCCGAGTATCGAGGCTTTGGCATCTGGCCAACCAAAGACACAGCGCCAGGTTGGGACGGAGAATCACTGGGCAAGGCGTTCCTCAACGCTCTCTCGGACGAGACCATGAAGAAAAAGGCCGAGAAGCTAGGTGAGATTGCGCGACAGTATGGAGGTCGCTACATGGCAGCCAGAGACATTGCAGAGATGGCAGCCAAAGGACACGACTAGGAGTCCGAACGGACCTATACTAGATTAGTACATATCTCCTTTCTCTTCGACATAGACTTTTTGTTGCGCAATGTCATTTTCCAAGAATTAAACGAACCTCGGCATCTCCACTTGGCCATCCCGTCTCTTTTTTTTGCCATCAGAATCTACAAAATGCGTGTCTCACTCACTCTATTTCCAAGACGTCATTGACGTTGAAATAAGAGTTTCTCAATGACCTTGACACCTTGACAACCCCCCCCTCTATCCCTCTTCAATTAAACCATCCAAGGGTCAATCACATATTCTCCTCTTCTATTCCCCCGAAGTCCGTCTTCGACCGGGGTAACCGAAAACCCGCTGGCAAAAAGAAGCGGGCATAGTTGCCCCTTGCGGACTTGTTGGTTGCAGACTTTTTTTTCATCTACCGCCACCGCGGCGAGGCACATGAATATAGGGAGCCGGCTCCTGACGTGATTGATCGGGGGGCAATTCTACATTTAAACAAACGACTCTCTAGTAAATCCATCTCCCACAATCCATCGCTTGAGAAAATGGCTTCAATGCGCGCCTGGCAAGCCGCCTCCCCAGGCACATTCCCCCAAGTCCTCAATCTTCGTTCCGATATCCCACGCCCCTCAAACCTCCAAGATGGCCAGATCCTCGTCCAAGTCTCGCACGCGGCTCTCAACCCAGCCGACTACAAGATGTGTGAGCTCGGCGTCGCCTCGAAGGCCATAACCTCGTTCCCCAAGATCCCTGGCATGGACCTCGCCGGCCGCGTCGTCGAGATCGCCGAAGGCGTCACCGAAGCCAAGGTGGGCGATCTCGTGGTGGCTAGGACGGACCCGAGAAAGGCCGGAGGCTCTCTTGCCGAGTTTGTCGCTGTGAATCGCGATGGATATGCCACTCTCCCGGCCGGCTTCGACACGGAGCAGGCGGCGGGAGGTCCGACAGCAGCCATAACGGCGTACCAGACCATCGCGCCGTACGTCAAGGCCGGAGACAAGGTCTTTATCAACGGCGGCTCCGGAGGTGTCGGCCTCTTCGGCATCCAAATTGCAAAGGCTCTCGGCTGTCAAGTCACAGTGACCTGCTCGACCGCCAAGGCCGAGCTGTGCAAAAGTCTCGGCGCCGACGACATTATCGACTACAAGACAAGTGACGTTGTCGCTGAGCTCAAGAAGCGCGGGCAGGTGTTTAGACACTGCGTCGACAACGTGGGCGACTCGCCGCCCAATCTATACGCCTCGTCCGACAATTTCCTCTTCAACGGTAGCAAGTTTGTCTTTGTCGGTGGCCACATGACAGCGGGCAGCCTTCTGAGTATCATGCGGACGAGGATGCTGCCGACATTCCTAGGTGGCGGAAAGAACCATTTCGTTAGCTACATGACCAGTAACAAACGTAAAGACATGGAACAAATCAGGGATTGGTTCGTCGAGGGCAAGGTTCGCACGGTTGTTGATTCAGTCTTTGACTTTGAGGAGACGGACAAGGCGTTTGAGCAGCTGAAGAAGGGGTCGAATGGAGGCAAGATTGTTATCCGAGTTCAGAAGTAGAGCATCACGGCGATGAGATATCAGGCTAATGATTAATGGGTGGGAAGATACCAAATAGGCTGTAATTATTTAATTCCATTAGTTACCCAAGATGTCCATGACACCATGCTTCAAGTGTGACTATCGCAACACTCCCCATTGCAACAACATTCACAACGGTAAGCGAAGCCATCTTTGCGGGATCGCCAAGCTCAACGGCTTGCCAGCAGTCCTGGATAAAAAGACCCCGGCATGAAAGGGGAGTGAAGACTCCAAGGGGTGCCTCAACAAGCTGTACTCCGCCGGTGTGCCCGAATACGCAAGAGGCGTAGACATGACTTCAGCTTGCAGCGGTGAATCGAGATCACCACACGGCAGACTTGCATCGCGGATTTTCCGACGCCTTCGCCTTGCCCAAGCTGGCCTGACCCATGTCGGGGAGACCCAAGTAAGGCCGACGGATGACGGCGACGGCGTCTGTTGGAAGGTTGTTGGGGCATCTAGAGGACACGATGCTTCTGAACATGATGCATCTCGGCTTGTCCACTGGTTGGCCAGGTATCGGCAAGCCCTTTACTCTTCAGATCTGGTTGATCAAAGTGGCTGCAGATCAGGTTCCTAGACCAGTCGCAAACTTGCGCGCAACCCACGCAGCGCCATGCTCCTCGTATTCTTTCTTCGTCACAGCCAACTTGTTGATGTGAGGATGATTTGCCAGGTTTGCACCGCCATACCAAGTATTAGTTATGGGATCTGCAGGCCTCGCGACACGCACGATGCAATCGTCGGGTACTAGCTGAACAATCTCCTTCTGCAGTCGCTGAATAAAGCCATCGAGGTGCGTGTTCCCCCCCACGACAATAATGTTTGCAAGAAGACTCGGCCAGAGCCCAATGGGAAGTTCGTTCAATGACTCCTGGACCAGATCCGCCAGGCCGGGCTGCCTAATCCCGGCATCAGATGGACTGAACAGGAGTTCAGGAACGGTGAACCTCTCGTTGCGAAGCGTCAGGGCGTCCTCCTCCGATTGCGCTGCAGCCTTTCGCGCTCTCGAGTGTCGTGAAGGTTCGTAGTCGCAGAGAATACCCTTGGATCGAGTATGAAAGTCAGGCAGGATATAGTCCTTGGCGATACCGCCCCCAGAGAGGTAATCCGGCCTTCGGTCTCCTCGAGTACCCTTCCATGACTTTTCCAGATCTGCCTTGAAGTCTGGTGAAACATAGCAGGAGAGCTCCTTCATCTCATTGACGATATAAGTATCATTGCGCATGTCGAAATGCCGAAGCGAGATCAGGCGCGTCAGATAGTTGGTGAGAACCTTGCCGCCGACGTCTAGCCTCTTGATGGCCGACTGCAAGGGCCGGCCCTGGAGGAGTGGTGTGATGGTTGTATGCGAGTATCCGGAATCGATTACCATGACGGCTTCGGCGGGGGTGTTGGCAACGATCGGATTCTCTTGGGGCGTGCGAAAGATGCTCTGGATGTCGTGGTAGGCATTGAAGGTTGGACCTGGATGGTTAGCTATAGGTCAGGCATCTGGAGAGTTGAACATACCTATTCCACGGTAGTAACTTGAGAACCCATACTCTTCAAACACAATCTGATCACAATTCGTCTGTAGAATAGGCAATCCATTTGGCGGTTCGGCAAGTATCAGCCTGGTCTCGGCCGGATCAATCTTTGTCGTCGCATTCTCAAAAAGCTCCCGATCCCAAATCTCCTTCTGCGCCTCCCAATTCACAATATACCCCTTCTCAACCGGCCTGCGAAACTGAATCTCCCCAAAGTCCCGACACTTTTCAATCTCGGAGGCGACATAGACCTTTCTCGCGCGGTCGCGGGCGATGTAGTTTGGGATGATGCGAGGCTCGTCGATGGCTCCGTCGCGTACGAGACCGGCCTTGATGGTGTCGGCGCCGTTGTCGAGCACGAGAGTCGTCGTCGGGGCCTTTGGCGGCGCGGGCTTGGCTTTGCGTCCTCCCGCCATGATGCCTTGTTGAGGGTTTGAGGTGGTGTTTGGTGATGATGGAGATGTTGAGAGTTGGACGCGAACACGGCTTCACGTGCAAAGTGGGACCATGATCACGCACGAACTCCGATATCATATCCAAGGCATTCATACAAACATGCTATTTTTTTAACAAGAAGCTGCAATATTGATGAACTCTACCAATTATTCTTCGGTATTCTATTTTTATTTCTATATTTTAGAAACCAAACTCCATGGGTCTTTCAGACACACTGTCATCAACGGGGACCAAGACGCTGGGGTCAGCTTGAATAACGTGGAATAAATTCTGTATCGTGACCTTGTTTTATTTTTCGTAGCCAATCTTCTTGACGATTTTAAGATGGCGCCAGCACTCCCCTGTTGCTAAGACAGTTCCGTTGATAGGGTTCTGAGCTTCCTCCGAAAAGATCCGCGTATAGTCTGGTTCAAAGCTGACGTCTCACTGTAGATCTCAGTCATGATGGATTTTGGCAAAGCCTCCCTTCTTGACCTGCCCGATATTATGGATGAGGATGATGAGTAGTTTTACACCTGAAGACATGAATACCGGCGTGGTCTTGTTTCGTTGCGGCCAAGATCATTCATAGATTGATACCGTGGTGTGAAAGACCCATATTGCCATCAAACCTCCATGTCGTTGTAGCCTTGGCCTTGCTTCCAGAACCAAAGACCTAGGGCGACTTCTATGAGATTATTGACATGGAGGGAGGTTGAAAGCACGTCCTCGAACCTTCAAAAGTGTGCGCAGACTAGTTGTATAGTGTCACAAGAGATGGAACAATGAGGGGATCATGACTCCGATATTCAAACTGGGTTTGGGCTTTCTACAGAAGAGCTAGGAACAATATAAAGCACACAAACTCTCGTCACCAATGCCCCAAGACGTCAGTGACGCTCCCGCAGATATAGTAACAAAGACGTTCTCATGGTAGAAGAAACGACATTTAGTTAAACAGGAGACCATACACCATCTTTTCGGACTCGGATTTATAACACGACAGCAGTAAGTAAAAGACCCCCAGTACAAAGTCTTCCCGGTTGAAATAAGCCGCGATCTTCAAGATGAGGTCGATTATATAGACGCCGTCGGGGTTTTGATGGCTGTCATGGCGTAGAATAAAGCTAGCCGGGAAGTCATGGCACAAATTTATCCATGATTGACCCATGAAATTAAGGAAGCCTTGTGTGATTTTTAAACGATGATATTAGTTAAACGCACAGTAATGATGCAGTTCAAAGATGGCCGTCCTCCATACCGAAGCTAATCATGAGGCAAGAAGCGATGACAATTATAAACATATTTGTTACAGCGTCGAGCGCTCCTTAAAAACCCATATTCGGTAGGTATGTAAATCCGAGCATAAATCTCACCAAAAGAGAAGATAGGCATTAGCTTAGACTTTTAGATATAATATGTTATATATTAGATACATACTTAATGCTAGTACCTAAGAGCAAAGCCAGCGTCGATTAGGGACTGAATTTTCACCATCATTACAACATTGGGGCTTAATGCTGTTATGAATGGATTAGTGTATTTTTTAATAATATCAGTAACCTCTACCTCCTCACCACTTATTAGCGGCTTTTCCACTTATTCCTACACCTTCCTATACTTCGGCTCGTGCGTTGGTATATTCTTAGTCGTGGTAAAAACCGCACGGGCGGCTGACTCTAGGGCGGCTTGTTGAGTCATGATGGTGAAGTCTGAATCGACGGCTGATTGATGGATTGATTAAAGAGGAGTGTGGTGAAGATGGAGGATGATTTTGGTCTCCTTCGAGTAGGTAGACAGACATCGGACGTCGTCGTTCTGGGTTTCATTCCCTCTCCCTGAATGGCTCTGAGTACCTACCTAGGTAGGTATCTGACTTCAAATATCTGGGTATGGTAGGTAGGTCCGCCTAATACCCTGATGGGGTTGTGTTACGCCAAAGTAACTTTCTTTGTAGGTGATAAGAAGAAGAATGCTCGACGAACTTTTAAAGCATAAATACCTACCTATCCTTAACCCAGTCCTATTCATCTCTCCTGATTTAATAACACCATGGTAAATCCAAACTCGTTCACAATGACAATACGAGGTTCCATTTTCGGCCACCAGACACGTCTTGTCTTGCGCCGGTTCTCGCAGAGAACGACACTCCTTGCCGAACATCCAACCCGGCCGTTCACCAGTTTCACCAGAAATCTCAAGTCGACCCAACAACCGCTACAGTCTCCAAACGTGGAACCAAAAGGTATATCGCCCCTCTCGATAAACAGTATTTTTTCTCATGTGTATATGTTCAGTGGTTTGGTTCGCGAACATCGCGTGTGTCATTTCTCTCGTAATTTTCGTTCCAAAATGTTCTCCGTTGTTCCCATTTTTCATCGTTCCATGTCCGCCTGTGATCCCTTGCTCTCATTCCTGTTCCGAATCCTGTGTGGTGTCTTGACTGGGAACGGTCTTTGCGGCCACTGTCTTTCGTGCGCCTCGTGGCATGTCTTCGCTGTGCGTGATGCTCCTGTCTGTCATGTCATCGGCGTCCTGTTCCGTGAGGTCGTTCATCCGTTCCGTGTAGGTGACCCAGTGTGGTATTTTTTCTGATGTGCCCGACCTGACCACCCACATAAGTACACACGGGCTATGACAGCGCACAGGAGAGCTAGCTTGGAGAAGACGTGGAAAACAACACAGAATGCAAACACACACACAAGCCTGACACTGATGCCAATCGAACCACTGCGGCTCTGGCCCATATGGAACGTGTCTTTGGTGCTGCTCCGGAGCATCTTATTGTCATGCTTCAAGAAATATCTCCCGAGTCGCTTGGCACCATCCTTGGGAACCAATGGGTGCAACGCAACTTCATCATCTCCGACACCAGACCCCTGAAGTCCTCCCGAACAGTCACCGTTAATAAATCCTCTCGCTTGGAACGGTCTGCAAAACAGCCTCTGGACTACTTTACCACCATGATGGTAGCAAAGACTTTGCCAATTCAACGGTGTTTCCGCGTGCCGCTCGTCACAAAGATGGCGAGAGACGCCCTCGTAACTGATATCTCTCTCAAGAGTAACGACAGTGTAAGCGGTACGAGGGGATGTCTCCGTGTCTGCACAACACATCTGGAGTCGCTCCGGGAGGGTCACATGCTTCGCCCAAGGCAGTTGGCTGCCATCTCCCGCCTGTTGAAACAGTCGACGATACCCGGCCAGAAGGTTATTGCTGGCATTGTAGGGGGAGATATGAATGCCATCAGCAAGTTAGAGCACGATTACCACCGGGCTGATGATGTTAAACTGACAGACGTCTGGGAAGACACTAGTCCACCGACCCAATCCCATGAGACGGCACGGGGGAGCACATCTGGCTTCCAGTCGTCTCGACGGCGTGACCCAAAGCGGTTGGACAAGTTTCTATTTTCAGGTTTGATTCAACCCCTCAAAGTCAACCATGCACAATAAGTTGACGGAAATGTTGGGCTGTTTGGGATCGGGCTGCGAACAAGGGTGAAGGCGTGGGAGATTGAAAGAGAGGAGCTACAATCTCGAGGAGGGCGAGTTATCAAAACTCCATACAAGGAATATGTCTCTAAAAAGAGACTTGAAACTCTACGGCATCTTGGATTTCTTAGTAGTTGCCAAGCAAAACAGATTGAGATGGAGTCTTGGGTTAGTAATCATGTCGGTACCACCGTCAGGATTAAGGTCGACTAATTACACAAACTTGGATGCTACATTGCGGAGGCAACTTGATCCGCCTGGTGCGGTAAAAATCCTTATTAGATAATAATAATTCCTTCTCTTGGCCTCGGTGAGTGTCTTGGATTTAGGGTATGGCTTGCTTAAGAAGGATATAAAACCCCCGATCTCAAAAAAGGCACCTCGAATCCTTCAACCTCCCCATCCTCTCCTATATAAACCACTACCCGATCCAGCGGCTCTCCTCCATAGTACACCCAATCTTGAATGGCCCAACCCACACAGTTCATCCCCTCAATCATCTTAGCAGGTAGATCCGTCTTGAAGTCTGAGCCGATATCCGGCCAGAGGTGCCAGACCTCCTTGGTCACAGGCTTGCCGTCAAGGGTGACTTTCTCGCTGAGTTGGCTGGGGAATATACGAATCTTTGGACCAACTGTAGGGAGGAAGTCGCCCAGAGAAAAGGTCCAAAGCTTTGCGAATCCGGCAACAATATCCGTGTTGTTACGGCGAAGTGAGGCCAGAACCATCGAGCCCTTATCCTGCTTTAAAGACGCTTCGACGGGGACTTGACTCTTGCCCCCCTTGTTTGTAAACTTTTGCTCGTACTTTTTTGCTTGTTCTCTCGATACCTTATCAGCAGCAGCCACAAATGTAGCAAGGAGAGCATCTCTCAGAATCGGCGCTGCCTTCATCGGCCCAGCTGTGAGCAGGACCACTGCAAAGCCATATTCGTCAATAACATCAAGTTGGCTTCTGTAGTTCTGGGCACCGCCGCTCTTGCCGTAAATGGCGACGGTGTGAGGATGCTCCGGTGTAAGCTTCGAAGAGCGTAGGATCTCCCATGGCATGCTAGTTATGGTATACTTATTGCTAGCAAAGGCGACAGGCTTCAGCCAGGCGTCGATCTCGGGGGAAGTGAGGTTGATGGTCCGAGAGAGCAACGCATAAGAGAACTTGGAAAGATCTGAAAGTGAAGAAACCAGTCCTCCAGCCCTGGCTTTGTTAGTCATGGTATCTCCAAGAGTGCAGGCTACTCACGGTGTATTCTCCTTGTAGTCTGCGCCCCAGCTGCTCTCACCAGGAGGAATTACAGCCTTTTCAGCATCTCTAGGAGAAGGATAGGTACTCTTGAGACCCAAAGGATCAGAAACAATATCTTTGACGAGCTGGGTAAAGTTTTTTCCCGTGTACTCCTCCAGGGCCATGCCGAGAATGACATAGGCCATGTTTGAGTAGGCCGGGCGTTCATTCGGAGCTGTCTGAGGATACGACGTTGTCATTCTGGTGAGATAATCTGAGGACATGTTAGTATTGGAAATAGATGACTTTTTATACTTTCCCACCTTGACGCGAGCACCCTTTATTGAGTCCCGTAACGCCACAGGGTGGGTAGTCGGTGTCCTTGACTGGCGGAAGGCCAATGGAAAGGAACACGTCCTTTAAGACGATCTAAAGTGTGTCAGTGGGAATCGAGTCCTCCATGGTAGTATATCTCACAATTCGCTGGTGCACCACTAAGATGCGATGCCAGCATTCTCAAGCTCACATCCTTCCACTGGATAGTCGACTCCATATCCCCCAGCTTCGGGAGGAACTTGGTGATAGGGGCATCCAAATCGACGCCGCTCTTCAAGAGCACATAGCTAGCAATGACCTTGGATACGAAACCGATGAGATACTACGAATCCCTATCGAGATGCTTGGTGCCGTTCTCGTTGGCAGCCGCAAGATGGTGATACTCCCAGATGGGAACACCCGGCTTGTCTTGGTCGGCGCTGATGACGGCTAGCGAGAATGAGACATTCTTGACTGGCCAGCCTGCGGTGATGGAACCAGAGACAGCGGCGTCGAGGGTATCTGTTAGGTTGGCCGCTGCCTCTTTGAAGATGGCAGATTCAGCGAGGGCTGTAGGTCTTGGAAGAACAGGGCCTTCTGGACGACATTTCAGGTTGGCCCTGGCAAGAGAAGTCGTCAAAGATAGTGCAAAAGTAAATGATTGTAATAGAGTCATGATGGCAGTGAGGAATTGATTGCTCTACAGACTCATACTGCCACTTATCTAGAACTACCAATCGCTCTTATACATTAAGCTTCCCCATCTAATCTTCCAGAAACCCATCTAGATGCATTCGCGTCCTGAATGCGAAATACGAGATGCATCTTGACACTAATCCGCATTGGCTGCTAGGTTACAGACCTGAGGATCTACACGGGAGTTACAAGGTGGCGTCTAGACTATGGGAATCTGGGAATGCGAGATATGATGCAGGTCCACATCATGTCCAGATCTGCCCTGGATTGTCCAACAAGATGTTAAGCTTGTTTCTCAGCCGTGTCCTAGGGCTGTTGGCTACATAAACATACTGGTTCACATTGTGAAGATCGGTTATTCCTGGGCAAGAATGACGTTATTCAGTCATTTCATTCCCTCTACCTAAATCTTGGGCGTGTCCAACACGCTGGGTATCAACCGCCACCTCTCAGCCGTCCCATCCCGCGGGACAACCCCCATCTCGATCCTCGCATTGACAAACTTGGGCCCGCCGCTCTCCCACTCGAAATCCTTCCACCGTCCAAGACTCGGCCACATCTTGTCCTTGACAATGCTGGCAATCTTGTCCTTGCGCTGGGTCTCGTCGCCTGTGAGGCCTACCACGCTGCTCCACAGGTTCCATGTCTCTTCTAGCTCATCCACGCTTGAGACACCCATGACGCTGACGCCAAGACGGCTCGAGGATCCCGGGTTGAGCTTGGTGCCGAACGGTGATCCTACGCGCGCCCAGTTTTCCAGCGCCCACCTGATGGCGACCTCTTCTAGATGCTCGCCCTCTTGCTGCGCAATGACAGAGAGGTTGGAGCACAACTGACGAAGCTCTCCAGGAGCAGGATGCCAAGTCGCCATAGGACTGTTATCAACACCGCGGGTCGTCAGCAATCCCATGTTGAGCATGCTAGCATTCAACAAGCACTCCACCCCAGCATCCTTGAACCGCTCCAGAAGAGCCTTCTCACCCAACTGACTATTCTGCACACAGAAATGTCCATACGATAGCACAGCATCTAGCGGCTCTCCTGTCTCGCGCAAGATCATCTCGGCCAGCGAGGCGAGCGTGTCGACGGGGTACCCACTGATGCCCACATATCGAATCAAGCCCTGATTCCTCAACCGTCGCAGCTCCATGACGGCACCGAGGACTTCCTCAGGTGACACAAACTCGACGTCGTGGGTGTACACCAGGTCCAGATACGGCGTGCCCAGTCGTTCCAAGCTGCGACACACACTGTACCGGATCCAAGCGGGCGAGTAGTCAAACTCGTCACTCGCGATACGGCCGGCCTTTGTGATGAGGAAGTATCCCTCCCGCGGCGGCGGAGGGGTCAACTTGCGCAGCGCATCACCAAGAAGAATCTCGGAGGGACCGTAGTAGGGCGAGGTATCGAAGCCGAGGATGTTGTGAGCGAGGGCGCGTCCGACGATATCGGTATACGGCATGTGCGCCGGATCGGGATGATACTGGTGGTTGAAGGTGGCCGTCCCGAGTATCAGAGGAGGGAGGACATCGGAGAGAGGTTTTCGCAGAGTCGCCATTGCTTTTGAAGCTATCGCGAGGGCGGATATATAGGACAATTGGGGGGAGTTGTCGCAAAAGAGCGAGAATTTCGTCCGTCTCTCAGGGTCCTTCCGATAAAGGTAATGGCGCGCGGGTCGGCTTGTGGAGAGTCCGAGAGGAATAAAGTCACGAAGGAGAGCTTCGGGAAGTGCTCGGCGATATCGGAAAGGATAAAGAACAATTGAGAGTCGTCGAAAACTCCCTCTACAGAATAGAAAGAAAAGGTAGCAAAATTAAGGGTCCTCCTGCGTTTGTCAGCTCTCCCGAGGGTTCGCATTATTAGCCTCACTCTGTTGCATCCCGATCCGATCCGCCGCAATTAAGCGCGATCGCGGGATGTCGCACTTTTTGCTTGTGATGAATCATTGACCCCAAGAAACGAAACGGAACGGGACTCCGAGGGTCCGGCTAGAGTTGGGTTAGTCGCGTAATCGAGTCAAGCACTTGCGCCATCGTCGACGGGTTGCCAATGATTCCAGAGCGTGCGTGTGTGGCATTTGAGCTGAATGATAACACTAGAAAATGGAGGGGGAAGAGAATCCAAGTTCTCCAATTCAAAAAGAAAAAGAAAAGGGTTGACCTTGGACGGAGTAAACGACCAAGTGACCTCTTTCTGACTGCATGGATCATCTGAACAGACCAGACACACCTGTCGGTCATTCATCTCCGTTCTATTGCCCACCCGTCGGACTATCCTCTTCCGTCCATGACCAAGCGGGGGCCCCTGAATAGCATCACCCCATATCTGGGACCACTGATGACGCCAGATGGGACTTTGTTCAGATATCGAGTCTCAGCATCATACTTCCTTAAACCCGAACATCACCAAGACAATCGTATGATACAATCTCATGAAAAAAAGGGGGGACTTGTCCAATTACCAAACGAATAGTGGTGAGTATCTGAAAAGAGGCGAGTTTCATCCATACTGTTTGCTCCATGACTCCAGAAACCCATGTTTCTCAAGTCCCATCAAAAAGAATCCCATATTCCAAGCCATACCGTCATTCATACCAAAAAAAGCAAAAACAAGAACAAAAACATGTCGTGCACCACCAAAGAAGTAAAAAAACTCCCGGCATGTGCATATCCTCAGCCCTGCGCCCGACCATTAATACTTCAAAACAATGTGACCTATGGGGTATCAAAATCCTCTCCCCTTATCCAAAGGCGCAATGCAATCTAGAACCACGCCCCCATATTCCAGGGATCGCGCTTCCGAGATGCCCGTGTGTGTGTGTTTCCCCTTGAGCATGGACAAACCCCCTAGGCCTAGGGGACAACAGAAAACCGTTCCAGGTTCAAAACATCTCCATGAGTGGTGTGACGGACGGAGATGTATCTGCTTGTCCAGCTCACAAGCCGCAGCCCTGTCAGACTTGCAGGTCCAGGTCCCTTGTCCGTGATGATGGCTCACGCGCCTGTCACTCGCTGATACACAGCGACAACCAACGCATGGGCCGAGCGCGCATTTCACCGCTATAGCAGGCAGGTATTCGTCGTTGACTGAGGTTTCACCCTGAGGACCTAGACGCGCGTGAGGCCTCGACCTCGTGAGAAGCACCCTAATCAGTCGGTCAGTGACAGTCAAGGGCGGGGGGGCATAGTTACATACAATCACACTATATATATGTGGTTAGCATACGATTCTAGAATACGACATCAAGGATCAACTTACAAAGGATGACGAGGAACCCTCGTTGTGCGTGAGACAGTATCCGCCGCAGCACTTCCTGCAGATCTTTTGCGTGCGCTCGATGCAGTCATCGCACTATCGTCAGGGTTAGCTTTTGGAGAGAGATAACGATGGTCATAGGAGAACAAACATTCATGCCGCATTCCCAGCAGCTTCGTGAGACACGGGCCTGTGTTGTTTCTGGTCAGCAAAAAAACATGCCACAGTTGGACAAAGGAGAACTGGGAGGGGCCATTTTGCTCGTCTCGGAATCAACCACCATAGAGCAGATGCATACAATTTCTTTCGCCAGTGGACACTACGGCTGCTGATTCGGCCGGTTCCCTGTGCAATGCGAATGAGACGGTGCGTGCTCGCTCGTTTAGGTCGATGATCCAACGTCCATGGTGAAGCAAGCTCTACAGAGACCGTCTCGTACCTTGGCTTTGGTCATTGTTGCCGGCGCTGGCTCCACTTGGTCCAGCGAGTTCCAGCTTCCGTCATACTCTATAATTGTGACGCTCGGTTCATGCATGCCCACGCCGTGGGAATGGCCAAAGGGTTCGTAGCACGTCTCGCACCACCACTTGTTGCATGTCACGCAGAACCGGTCCCTGAGGCAGTCGGCGCACCGCGCAGCAAAGGCCTCCCCTCCGGGCCGGGGCGTTGTGGCCGCCTGCACAGACGATGATAGGATCGGCGGCGGAGACAGCAGCGGCAGTGCTGAAGGATGCGTGGTCTCGGTGTTCATGAGGCCCTCGGGCGCCTTGCCACATGATGCACAACCGCCAACCGCAAAGGTGGCGATGGCAGGGTTGCAGGCATATTGTAGATGCATCTTGCCAAAGGCCGACGAGTTCCGGTGGCGTGGGCCCTGGCACAGCACGGCGTCGAAGGAGATGAGACCTTGGCATGCTAGGAGACACTGCGCCCAGTCTGCATCGATGCCATTGCTGAGCATCCGACCCTTTCTAGACCACCAGGCGTCGGCTTCTCCCTCAAGATATGCGCCCAGCGCGTTGTGACTCTTGTGGTTCCAGCCTGCGCCAACCGACATCTTGGTGGCGTCGGCGTCGTGGAGCAGAGGCGTCGCAGGCTCCTTGGAGCCAAAGATGTACAGAGCCTTGAGTCGCGGGGCACCCTCTGGGCGGGTGCTGCGACAGGCATAAGCCAGCGCGGCGCGCAGCTTGCCGTGGTTCAGGTTCTTGACATCGCGGATCGAGAGCATGCGAACGCTATAGGTCGGGTCGTTGATGATCTCGTGGCACAGCTCGGCCGTGACCGAAAGGCCGTCGAGGATCAGGGATTGAACATCGCGGAGAATGTCTCGCTGCTTGAGCGTCGAAAAGATACCCCTCAAGGGCCCGGCATAGAAGCTGTAAGTGGAAGTCGTCAGTGGACTGAGCTAGCGGGTCATTAAAGTGGTCGCAGCGCGACCGACCGGGGGTAGTAGGTAATGGCATGGAGCTCAAACTCACTCATCCTCAGTCAAGTACTCGGAGAGCTGCACATTGCGCCAAACAGAAAGACTACGCTCGGCTTCGGTGTTGGTGGTGCCGAAATGCGCCGTCTTAACCCGCGTGAGGTCGAGGTGACGAAAGACGCCCGGCGTCTGAAAGATGAGGTACCGGAGGTCGCGGCAGGTGGCAGCAAGGCTCAGCAGGCCAGACACGGGGAGATAGGGCAGTGTGTTCCTGAGAACGAGAGAGTTGTATAGAGCGTCGAAGAGGGTCAAGCCCTTTGGTCGGATCTGGAGGATCTCTACGCGCGTTTCGTGGTCGACAATAACTTGGCTCATGTCAGGCTGACCAGAATCTCATGGGCAATCACGGGGGAGTATTAATGAAGGACAGCCCAACTGGCAAGGAGGGCTAATAAAGGGAAAGGGGGGGAGGGGGATGAAGACAGAGAGGGAAAAACAAGAACAACACCTCGAGGAGGACGAGGCTGTTTAAAGATATCAATCATGAGGCGGACTAATAAGACAGATTTGTCCGGGAGCACCAAGCATTGTCCATGCACAGCGGCCAGGGCGGCAACGATTCGCTGGAATCAAAGCTTCCTTTCCAGACATGGTTTCGTCTGGGGGAATGGCCCTGCTGCCCTGTCTGGGTGTGGGATGGGATGGGCATGGGATAGGACAGGTCAGGATGGGGATGAGATGAGATTGGATTGGCGAAGCTAGGTTCTGCGCTGTTGGGATTGTCCCTATTGAGGAGGCGAGGGAGGGGAGGGGAGGGTGTACCCAGTATTTGGATGCATTGACATGACAAAGGCTGTTTGAAGCTGTGTGAAAGTTGGCAACCATCTTGGGAAGCGATATCCAAGGTGTGAGCTCATCCACGCCCACCTGAGAGGTCTTGTTGTTGAGCCCCCCACTCTCCTCCCCCGTCAGAGACACGGTAGAGCGCAGCCGGCCGGACCGGAGACCAAGTCAGATAGGGAGGTATTATGCTGCTAAGGGAGCACAACGCAGCACAAGGACGGCTCAACCAAGTCAAAGGGGGGCGGGCTGTTCAACATAGTAAGGGATCGGCCCGTCAAGAGGAGCTTGCGAGTGGAGAGGCGTGTCACGAACCCTAGTCGACCAGCGACTTTGTTGTGTTTGACGAGTGGCCGACCCAGACGTCTGGCCGGCCTGATGTCTCGATAAGATGGCATCACCAGCTCCAGCTGGGAAACCATGTTCGCAAGCGGTAGCTCCGCTTAGAAAGGAGGGGGAGCTTGTCCCTCAGGCGCACCATTCGAGTGAGCTCTGACTTTTTGGGGGGTGACCAGGCGAATGGGGGCTCAAGACGTAATGCAATGACGCTGCAAGAACCATGCCCGGCTTCCTTTGTCCGCCCGTCGTCTGTTCCAACGTTTCGTTCGTTTCGCCCACCTCAACAGCACCTAGCTCCTCCACCTGGAGCCCTTGTCGGTCCCCTACTTTTTGAGGCTGTCAGGTGCAACACCAACACCCCCGGCCCCCTTTCGGCCCCTTCGGGATGCTGTGCAAGCTTACTGTGACGGGCCTTATGAGATGGGGGATCATGGAAGCATTCAAAACACCTCCACGGTGAGGGGAAAACCAATAACAAGTGGTGACGACTCTTGTCATGGTTGGATGCTGGATGAGCAGGGCAGGGCGGGCTGGTTGTGTCACATGTCCGCAATCCCACCTGTAATGCGAGGGATGGGCGGCCGCAGAGGCCGGGCTGTAGGCTGGCTGCTCTGTCCTAGGTGCAGGCTCAAGCTCGTTCCCTGGGAATTATTAAGGTCCAGGTCCTTGACAAGCTTGACCTGATCAACGTACCAGAATCTGGGGGGTCCGCTCGCAGATCGTACCAAGCCCATGCGGGTGGGGCCAGGACAAGCCAGCGTCAAGCCTCATGATGGTCTTTGCTGGCCGTTTATGGTGCTTCTGCGTCCAGCAAGTCGCGGATCTTGCAAGGGAGTGAGTGAGATGTGACTTAGATGATGGCTTGTGTTTCTGCTTCGACCTGCCGCCGCCAATCTCTTCTCCACGTTCCGTGCGCCTACTACTGTGCTGCATTGTAAACTCCCCGTGCCGGCTTGCTTCTTTTGTTACTCGGAGAGGCGTGCCGGCAGTGCCATCCGTCTCTTTAGCCAGCCATCATGGCCTAGGCTTGCTGCATTTAGCCGCCTCTGTCCCCCAGTGGGGGGATATCACACATGCGAACGAATCCGTCTCAAAAGGACGCCGGGCAACGTGAAATCGGCATCTAGCCGGACGGTCAAGACGGAGCGGTGAACTCGGAGATAGTCTGCGATCGGCAAGGAAAGCGAAGGACACCTTACATTGCGCACACACGATGCCAAGACCTCTACTCCTGGATACCGCCGAGTATTTGCCAGCATGAGATTGCGTGGCGATGCCAAATCAAAGCCCCTAGCCGCTCCAACGTGGTTGCGTCGGTTTTCTTCCCGGGCCCGTGCTGTGTATCTCGCCGATTATTTTAGTTAGATGAGATGCTGTGCGTGTGTTGTCTGGGCGTAGTTTATCTCGAACTGGATATTTGCCGTTGTGCACGTTGACCTTGGGGTTGCAATTCCCTTTTGGGGAATCTCATGACACCATGCCGCTTATGTCGATGTTTGCCGCCCGCTGCCAAGCCAAGACCTCGTCTCGCATGCATGACCGGAAGCTGGCTGGATGTTGAGCCGGCATCGTGATGCACAATATTGTTAGTGTTGCATGAAACCTGGGGTTGAAGGCAAATATTTCGGATGTTTATTAGTCCGTTACTGACCTAGGATGAAGGATTATGTAAGGCGGGTAATTCGAGTTGCTTGGCTGCCTGGTGCCTGGTCATCACGGTTCAGCTTCCAGATGATACTGGAAGAACGTCACCGAATCCGCTGACTGAGCATGGTCGTTTTCAATTATTGACGAGCATGTAACTAATGTACGACCTTAATAGCAAACATGTCGGAGTTATCTTCTCATTTGCCCCAAAAGGAGTCGCCTATGCAGATTCTCTAATTAACCTCTCGACCTGCATCTTGTCTCTTCTCTCCACACTCGTCGGGCTAGACCCCGCCAACCGATCATTGCCTCTTCAAGTTTCCTGCCATCTCCTGCAACCGACCTCACGATGGAGGAATCAGCTCCCTTGCGCTGGTCGGGTGCGTTCCCTGTCGTCCATCCATCAGCTGTAGCAACCAAGAATCTCAGAGGTGACAAGATCCTCCTCCCTCAGTCCGCCCTCGAACAGCTGCTCGCTGCAGCGCAATCCCGACCCTTGAATACGTCGAACCGATCAGACCCTTGGTCTTATTCCACAGCATCACGAAGCGATGCCGATAGCGCGCAGCAGCTTCCGAATCCTCTCACATTTCGCCTCGTCAACCCGAAGAACAACAATGCCGTCTTTGCGGGCATCAGGGAGTTTTCAGCTTCCGAGGGAACTCTGGGGTTGAGCTCCTGGTTGGCTGAAGCTCTAGAAGTGCAGGAGGAGGATTGCTTATCAGATGGCCAAGGGGAGGACTCTGTTGAAAAGGACCCAGCTCTTTTCCAAGATGGAAACATGGATATCGACGGCATCCAAATCAAGGTCGAGGCACGACAACTTCCCAAGGGTACTTATGTGCGACTTAGACCTTTGGAGGCGGGGTACAATCCGGACGATTGGAAGCCGCTACTCGAACGACAACTCAGAGAGAACTTTACCACGCTCAGCACAGGCGCCATGTTGACAGTGAAGGGCGCACGTGGTGAGGAATTCAAGCTGCTCGTGGACAAGGTTGCGCCCGAGGGAGATGGCATCTGCGTGGTGGACACAGACCTTGAAGTTGACATTGAAGCCTTGGACGAAGAGCAGGCCCGGGAGACGTTGAGGCGCATCATGTCGACACAACGGGGGGCGACAGGTGGCAGCTCTTCAGGCGGAGAGGTTGATATATGGAAGTCAGTTGATGGGCAGGTACTCGAGGGCGAATACGTCGACTATATCCTACCATCATGGAACCGATCTCAACCTCTTGTCATTGAGTTAAGCACCAGCGAAGACGAAGATGCACTGGATCTTTTCATCACACCAAAGTCTTCCCGACAGCGAGCGCCTCCACGAGAAACAGCCCATGTATTTGGTGACTTTTCTCCAACGACGAATGGAAAGAAGACTGTCGTGATAAGTCCTACCAACGTCGAACTCGAAGGGGCAGAGCAGATCTTGATATCCATCCATGGCTACAAACACCCAAACACTGGGCAGAGTTCTGCACAAGCAATTCAATACTCATTACGAGCCAGCGCCAACTTGCCAGATGAACAGGCCGGGCCTAACGGCGTCAATGGCCAGGAGCACTCTCCTGAAGATGTTCAATGCGCCAACTGCTTACAGTTTGTCCCCAAGCGAACCATGGTCCTTCACGAGAGCTTCTGCAGAAGAAACAATATCGTGTGTCCAGGCTGCAAGTCGGTTTTCAAGAAGGGCTCTCCGGAATGGGAGGCACACTGGCACTGCGAAAAGGACGAAGCATTCGGAAACTCAGCACATAGTAGGGCGAAACACGACGACGTCTTCCACACGCAACGCGAATGCTCTCATTGCGAGTTCTCAACCAATTCACTGGCTGATCTGGCGCGACATCAGACGAGCGTGTGCCCCGGAAAGCTAATTCTCTGTCGATTCTGTCATCTCGAGGTTCCCCAAGAAGGCGACCCATTCAATCCTAGTCCGGAGGTGGTGCTTTCTGGACTGGCAGCACACGAATTGGCAGATGGCACTCGAACAACTGAATGCCACCTTTGCGATAAGATTGTCCGACTCAAGGATATGGAGACACATCTCAAGCATCATGAGCTTGACAAGGTGTCCCGGGTGAAGCCGCCCATCTGCCGCAATGCAAACTGTGGGAGGACAATGTTTGGCGTCGGTCCAAGGGGCCAGGTCCGGCAGGCAGCTTCAACTGAGCAGGCCTTGAACGACATTGGGCTCTGCTCTATCTGCTTTGGACCTCTATACGTGAGCATGCACGACCCAGAGGGAAAGGCGCTACGACGACGAATCGAGAGGCTGTATCTTCGCCAGCTCATGACGGGATGTGGCAAGGCTCACTGCGCAAACTCGTGGTGTAAGACAGGACGGGCCAACACAGGACTCGATCCAAAGCCCTCGAGTGCAAGGGAAGTCCTCCCTCTGGTGAAGCCACTTCTTGCCAGCATTCCCAACATGGACGAGCCGCTATACTTTTGCGCCGATGAGACAAGTCAGAGGAGTCGCAAGCTCGCAGAGATGATGGCCAGCGAGGGCGTCTGGGACCTGGATTGGTGCATCGCTGCGGGCGAAGCTGAGAAGGGTAACATGGATAAGATGAGGGACTGGTTGCAGGCTTGGGCACCAACAAGATAGAGGCGTTCAGTGTAGACTTGGTAGTTGGGTGATACCACGGGATGATGATGCTATGAATGTATAGAGGTCGTTGATTGGGAGTTTCAGGCAATGGATAACACGTGCAGGATAGACTATCTAAGGCATAATGGAGCAAAATCTGATATGTTCTAGAGTATATGACCATGCCAGGTGTACCATACCATTGGATCGACATGGTCTTGGCGAGGAGCCAAGCCACTATATGCCAACATGGATGACAGCAAACGTGGACTTTCTGCATTCGAAACAGCTGTCCCGCTTTGAAGATGACGCGGCAATGCTCGTCCATATCTGGAAATATGATGTGAAGCAACCAATGCAATGGAGGGTTAGTGACATCGGAAGGCTCGGAGACGGCGTTCAAGCTATCGCGTGATGTTGATGTCGGTGAAAGATGTTACGCATACAGTTCGGCAGCAGCAGTAGTCAAAATACGAGACCTTGCTGAAGAAATGAAATGGGAAACAAGGAATTTGCCGGAGTCTTGATGGTTGGAAAGATTAGAGGTTTGTTGGTGTGGTGTATGGGTGACAGGCTTGGTTAATCCATGACGTTGAATACTCTCGTTTGCTGGCCAAAGCTTGGGCTTTTTATGTGAGAAAGAACAGGGAACAGCTGGGTCCGAGTACGAGCATAATGAACTGTTTAGGTATACGATTGAAACCGAGCACGGTGGACAAACGTCCTTGTTCACGGTGACCGGGTATCATGTTGAGGCTTGCTGCAGCTACAATTTCAGGTACTGCCTCCATCGGGTCCATGGGCAATTCGCCGAAGTGCAGTTGGTAAGTACCCCGCTGGACTTGGGGGGAACCTGAAAGTTTCCATTAGCACGCAAGGTTGATTACGACGCCGCAGCCTCCACTGTTCCATTCTGTCTGCAGTGGGCTCCATGCATGAAGCTGCGAGATGGAGTGAAGTGAAAAGCTTAGGTGAGGTCAGGTCCCCGTCCCCGTCCCCGTCGGCCCCGGCTCATCCATGGAAGACATTCCTCACCTCGGCCCTCGATGCTTCGCTCAGTCAACAAACTTGACGTCGACATCAACATCAGACCTTCCCTTCTGCCCCCATCGTCAATCATCACCATCAAGCATCCATCCGCAATCGCTTACTTTACTTGCCCCGTTAACCCCGCCTCCAGGTATTCACCATTTACCCGCCCGCCTGGCTCACGGGCTCCAGAACCCCAGCCCAGCCCAGCTAATCCAGACCCAGCCAGCCAGCGCCATCGATTCTAGCCAGCCATTCTTGTCCGCCAACGCACAGCACCACAGGAAAGGACAGGGGCCACCTTTTTATCAGCTCCGGGCAGCTCCAGAACCTACCTAACCTAACCTATCCCGTGTCTCCGTGTCTCGGCTGGTGCTACGCCGTGGGCCCAGCCTTCAGTCCAATCTAGCCGGGTCTAATCCACAGCTGTACCTAGTCACTGACAACACGATACGCCCGTCCGTCCTCTCCAGCCGTCAACCATCCTCCCGCCTTTATCACGAGAGAAGACGATACAAGACAAAAGCTCTTCTCTGAGCCCGCTACCCACCTCGTACCTGCATCACTGTCGCATACCACCTTCTCCATCTACGATAGCCTCCCGCCCCAAGCGAAATGCCCTCCGGGACGACCCCCGTCGTCTGACGCCCCTCCCCCATTTCCACCCATCGCGGGACAGCCGGCCGCCGATCGAGACGGGCCTTTTTTGTCCATATCGCTCACTGCACTGTTCTCTTTCGTGGCAGAACTCTACTTCTCTTCTGGCCATCAACATAGATTCACCGCATCCATTTTTCAACTCCGCTATTCGACGACGATTCTTTGTTTCTTGTCACACGCAGCGACGCCCGACAATCACCGCCTTGGTCCCCAACACCGCCGCATAAAGATCACCGGCTCGTGTGCGCAATCGCGCCATCCGGCTAACCTCGAGCAGCCGCCGCCGCCCTCCCAGCCTTCATCATGGGTAACTCAAGTACCAAAGAGGCCCGGCCTGAGGGCGATCCCGGTCGGCGCCATTCAACGCCGGGAGATCCCTCAGTCCGGGAATACATGAACATGAGGGAGTCGGGGACAGCTTCACGAAGACGCATGAGTAGGGCAGAGATCTTTGGTATTGGCGCTGGCTCCTCCCGAGAAAGACAGGATGTTCCCTTTGAGCGTCGCGAGACCAAACAGGAACGCGAGGCGAGAAGACTTGAAAGAGAGCGTGTTGCGCGAGCAAAGGAACGTGAGCGCAGTATGCGCGAAGAGCACGTCGATGGAGGTTATCTGGTCACATTGGGCACCTATACGGGAACTGAAGATTTTAGCAAGCCCGTCGTGAGGCAACTACAGGTATTTCTTACCGCTACTGCCATCATCACTAGCATGCTGACAGCTGTACCATCTAGGTTGAGAGAAAGCTTGCGCCCTTTTGGCAAGGTCTCAACGATTGGTCTCCAAGCTGGACCGAACACCAGCTGATTGCCGCCGCCCGCGGTCTTCCGATCCCCGCCGCCGATGCACCCCCCGATCCGGACCTGATACCGCAACCGCCTGCTCCCGTGGAGCACCCATCCGCTTCGAGCCAGAACCTCATGGTGCCCATGGGGCCTAGAACGCTTTCCGTGGCATCAGATCGCAGCGGATCCAATGCTGGATCAGTACTCCCGTCCCCCGTATCGGCCGGGCCAAACAAGTCGAGCTCTCCATTCAAGCCTCGAGCCAAGGCGCTCGCTGCTGCTCTGAGTGTGGGATCTCGCAACGCCTCATCGACAGATCTATCGCCCAAGGAAGTGGTTCTACCTCACGATCCCTTTGTTAACGGCCAGCCGATCGAGGTCTTTTTATACAAGGATGCTGACGACTGTCCCATCTGCTTCCTTTCCTACCCCCCTTATCTTAACCACACGCGATGTTGTGATCAACCTATCTGCAGTGAATGCTTTGTACAGATCAAGCGCGCAGATCCTCATCTTCCCGAGCATCACCCCAACGGCGAGGCAAGAGACCCTACCCAGGGCATTACACCCGACGACCCCCCGGAGATGCTCACCTCGGAGCCATCGTCGTGCCCATACTGCCAGCAGCCAGAGTTTGGCGTCACGTACGATCCTCCCCCTTTCCGCCGTGGCCTTGTCTACTCTACCATGCACGGCAACCCTGCATACGGCACAGCCATGTCGTCGCAGAGCTCATTGAACAGTACACTTCCCCCGACCTCGCCGGCGCCAACCGGTCGCAGGCGCACACATAGTTTGTCTGCGAATGCGCCGAATGTCATCACTACAGATCGCGTCCGGCCTGACTGGGCGTCAAAATTGGCATCAGCTAGAAATCACCAAGCCCGTAGAGCCGCTGCTGCAACCGCGCTTCATACCGCCGCTTTTCTTATGGGTGGGAATGACCAAAGATCGATACTGAGACCTGGACGTTTCAGCAGGAGAAACACTGGAGGCAATAACAATGCCAGTGGAAGCGCCCCGAACCAGAGTCAGGAGGGTTCTCAGAACGACGCGACCGACGGACCAGAGCCCGGTGCTAGGGACTCATCTAGGAGCATCCCAGCAGGTCGACGCAATAGGATGGACGAGCTCGAGGAGATGATGTTTATGGAAGCTGTCCGTCTCTCCTTGGCTGCGGAAGAGGAACGCAAGCGCAAGGAGGAGAAGGCTCTACGAAAGGAGGCGAAGAAGCGAGAGAAGGAAGAGCGGAAAGCAGCCAAGAAGCAGGGCGCACATCCATATGGTGGTAGCGCCAGCGGTGCAAGCGGAAGCAGTCTATCTTTGGGTCTGGGTCGACGACGTGGCAATAGTACTGTCAGCAACTTGAGGATGGAGGCTACAGTTTCAAGAGCATCGCAAGCATCCAGCACTCCCGAAACGCCAGCGGAAAACAGAGCCAAGGACGAGAACGCAGGAAAGGGTAAAGGAGTTGATCGAGGCCCCCAGGAATCCCACACCGGACCGACGTCGTCCTCGGCCTCCCTACCTCTCCCATCAGCACCTCCTCGAGGGGGGTCCCATCTTAGACAGATGAGCAACGCCTCCTCGGTCGGATCGTCTCTTGCAGACAGCCCTGCCGGTAGCTACGCTGGGCCAGGATATACGGGCGCCGACGGAAACCCCCGGTCTAGTGGACTGAGCCTCGGCGCTTATAGTGACGACGGGGATCGCGATGCGGGAAGCGCTGGGGCTGAGCCCATGTTCAACTTTAGCAGCCTGGCTCAGATGGTAGGAGCCAATCTCGAGGATGGGTCAGTTCGGCGCGAGGGCGACGACGCGGAGTCTCCTGGTAGCGGCGCAGCTCCACACCCACGGCCACTATCACAGGTGAAGGAAGATGACAAAGAAGATGCCGATATAGAGCATGTGGAGGAGGGTACACCAGTTGCCAAGACGGAGGTATATACGACCTCTCTCTGTCCGCCTGCGTTGACCATCACACCGGAGACGCCAGCACCCACGAACGACAATGAAGCAGAGGATAAGCAGCTTGGGCACCCAAAAGTGGCAACGCTGGCACAATAAGCGAACAAGGCGGTCAACTAGGCGAGACCCGCCAGTAAGCACAAGAGGTCGGGATTGTACAGAGATGATCTGGTGAGTAGACGGTGAACAATGGATGAATAGTATGTATTTTGTATACGACGACAAGCAAGATGATGCCAAGGGGTGGGCAGATAGCAGGCATCTAATAGTTGTGCCATGAAAACTTGATTTAGCGACAAGTCTTTTGATGTGAAGCTGGTGATGCATGAGGAGATGGTCCTGACTTGACTAATGATAGAAATAGGAAACGTCCAGACAAGGCCGATATCGCAACATGTGCAACCTGAGTTGCCTATTATGTATCCCTTACTCTCAACTGGGTGTTATTAATCTTTGTTGCACCAGCTCAGCCTCACAAGGGGCCCACGAGATGGGGTAAACCAATGCACCCACTTGTTCAATACGACGACATACGGACTCTGATGAACGTCCAAATCCCACGGTTTCAAATTCATTGGCTGAATTCATCCTGTCAAATGCCGTCAAATCTGGTTCGGCAAGGAACGAGATGGATGCCAAGGTCATCCCAGCTGGGTCCGTGATCCCTGCTGTCGCTCGCGAGATTGAAGGGATGTTTCACAAGCAAGGAGGCTGATGTGAGATGGGGTATCCTTGTTCGTGGATATAGTATACAAGAGTTGAAGACCTCATGAATGGTTCTTGTTTCTATCAGGTTATCCATTGCTTTCTTTGTCTTGCAACCCAGTTCGTTATACTTGTACATCTTGAACACCATGTCTCGCCAAGTCTATGCCCACTACATGGTATTTACCACTCCTCCCTCACTCATCCACATCTAACAAGACGCCTAGGTCGGCCTCACCGACGGCCAATCCCCCGAACAATGGCAAAAGGACATTTCTGATGCAAAAGCGGCTGGAATCGACGGCTTCGCCCTCAACATTGGCCCCTCAGACCCCTGGACTCTGACCCAGCTCCACCAAACCTACGCAGCCGCCGAAGCCGCTTCTTTCGGACTGTTCCTCTCGTTTGACATGCAGACGGGCTCATGGGATTCTCCCGCCGTTGTTGACCTTATCAACCAGTTTAAGGACTCGGGGGCGCAGGTCAAGAGGGATGGGAAGCCGCTCGTTAGCACATTTGAGGGGAGTCTGTGGGCGGATCAGTGGGAGGGTGTTAGGCAGCAGACGGGGGGCATCTTTTTGGTGCCGGACTGGAGTAGTATTGGACCTGATGGGTTGAGGGATAAGTTGAGTGTTGTTGATGGAGCTTGTAAGTGTTTCTCGAGAGGTGGAAAGTGTTGATGCTAATGAGTGCAGTTTCGTGGAATGCTTGGCCCAGAGCGGGAGAGACAAAGATGACAACCGACGAAGACAAGCTATACAAGTCCGTCCTCGGCGATAAGCCCTTCATGATGGGAGTCAGTCCATCATTCTACGTCAGTACGTATCTCCCCCTAGCCCCCTAGCCCCCTAACCCATCAAAATGTCCATTAACAGCACAAGACCTCGCGGAATGGAACAAGAACTGGTACTCGTCTAGTGAATCCCTCTGGTACGACCGCTGGCTGCAAGTCCTCGACGTTCTCCCCGACGCCATCGAGATCATCACGTGGAACGATTTCAGCGAGTCGAGCTACATCGGCGACATTGTCCCTTCGCAGATTGTTGGTGGCGCAGATGTTTATGTTAATGGGCATGAGCACTCTGCCCTGCGCTCTGTGCTGCCTTATTTTATCCAGGCCTACAAGGCTGGGACTCCCGATGTGCCTCTTCCGGGTGGAGAGACGGCGGTTGCTTGGTATAGAACCACGTCTGCTACACTCGGCCCTGATGGAGGAACAGTCTGGGGCCAGGGCGGTTCTCAGAGCGCGAGTGTCGGAGCCAAAGACGTGGTCAGCGTCGTGGCCATCACCACAGGTGAAGAAGAAGTCCTCATCAAGATCGGAGACTCTCGAGAAGAGAGGTTCATCGCCAACGGCACCGGCACCAGGGCGAGCTATTTTGAAGTCCCCTTCGAGGGAAGCCTTGGGGAAGTCAAGCTCGAGATGGGAGGTCGGAGCGTCGTCGGAGGCGCCATCACTGCGAATCTGCCGTCGACGGGCCATGTCAACTTTAATGCCTTGGCTATCGGGCTCTAGATTCGTTGCCTGATGTGTATACTTTCAAACAAATGAGACTAGATCTGCTTGATATTCTTTATATTTTTTAGAAGAAAAAAAGACGTCATGCCTTCTTGACTTCGACTTGAAACTTTTCTATCCACTCTGTAAACTCGTCCTTTTCACCCTGCCATCCCAGCTTGAGAACCTCACCAACCCCAGCCGCACTCTCAAAGCACTCCCCCATAAGCCTATCAATCTCTTCAGGATCGAGATCATAAAATGCGCCTGCCAGATCGCCAAACCTATCCGGTAGCCCCTCGAGCGCATTAGCAGTCTTGTCTAGCCGCTGGGGCATGTCAGATTTGGCGGTATCCTTGGGGAGCTTCTTGAAGCGTCGCTTGGAGATGGCTTGGTATAGGAGGACTACCATTCGGAGACGCTTGAGGGAGGAGTCGAGACGGGGACGGATCTTGTCGGGGTCTGACTTGGGGATTGTTCCGCCCGAGTTCATGAGGTCGTCGAGCATGTCCTGCCCGGAGATGGAGGCATCACCGAGTTGATCTGTCAGGTCGTCCTCTTCGTCTTCCTCTTCGTCGTCGGCTTCCTCGTCTCCCCATTCCTTCATCTCCTCCATGACATCCTTGAGCGTGTCTCTCCATTGCTCGGCTTTCTTGACAAAGAAGCCTCCAACGCCCATAGTAGCCAAGCCAATAACATCATCGCACGCTGACCACAGCATACCAGTCAGGGCGAGACTGCCTTTTCCACCATCTTTGTTTCCACCAGAGAGAACCTTGCCATCCTTGGGGACTTTCTGCACCAGCTTCTCTAGTTCTGCCAGAACATTTTGCGCTCTATATGCAAGCTCCTTCCGCACAACAGCAGTATAGAGCTTAGTCTCGCAAGCTTGCGCAGCACTCGCCAACCCGGGAATAGGACCCTTGACGAGTTCTCGAATAACGGTAGCAACGGCACTCGGTGTAAAAGGTTTGTTGATGACGAGAAGGGAAATCTTTGTTCCGTGGGCTCGGATGAGGGAAGAGGAGTCGCGGGCGAGGGCGAGGGCGTCGATGTCTTTGGTGTTGGGATCGGACGTGGATGAGGATGATGGGTTTCGTTGGATCTCGGTGAGGACGGACCGGAGTTGTTTGAGAAGGGTCGTTGCTGTGTCTACGAGGGTGCTGAGAGCCTTAATGGCCTCTTGATCTGTAGGGGCCATTTTGAATACAACAAAGAATAATGTCGATATTCTCTCTCAGTTGGTGACTCTGGTGTTTGTATTTGGAGGGGCAACATTTTTTTCAAGTCCATCCCCCACCTTTAGTGCCCTCACCCCTCCAGTGGGTCCATCAGTGGACCTACGCCGAATATTTACCGTCCAGGGGGTGTCAAGTCCCCTGCAGTTTCAGTGGGTACCTCTACATCTCCCTTGAGCTTCTGGCTGACCTGTCCAACTCCAACTCTCAACGAGAGCGAGGCGAGCTTCAACGTTTTGATTTAAACATCTAGAGCCTCAGCACATACAAAATGCAACATACAAGCTCCGTGGCGCTTCTGAGCGCCATCTACGCCTTTACATTGGCCGCTGCTGGCAGTCTGCCGAGGGGTGTAGGCCCTGAATGTCTGTTATCCTCCTGAAGCTATCCCCAAGCTTGAAGCTAACTGCTGCAAAACAGTCGCCGCTCACTACGACGGCAAAGAATCCTTCTCTTGCATCACAAACGCCGCCATCAAGCTGAGCTTGAGCCAGATCAACGATAACTCGTGCGATTGCCCCGACGGCTCCGACGAACCTGGCACCGCCGCCTGCGCCAACATCGATCCTCTCTCCCCCGAGCAGCCCCTTGCCGGTTCCGTCTCTGGCACCACCAACACTACTAATGCTCTTCCTGGCTTCTGGTGTGCCAATGAGGGTCACATTGGCATGTACGTGCCCTTCAGTTACGTCAATGACGGCGTCTGCGATTACGACATCTGCTGCGATGGCACTGAGGAGTACCGTGGTGTAGGCGATGTCAAATGCGAAAACAGATGTGCCGAGATTGGCAAGGAATACAGAAGGTTAGAAGAAGAGAAGCGAAAGAACATGGAAAAGGCAGCCAGGAAGCGAGATGCTCTACTCAATGAAGCTCAGGCTCTTCGTCAACAGGTCGAAGCTAAGGTCGTCGACCTCAAGAAGGAGATTGCCAACCTCGAGGCTAAGAGGGAGGAGCTGGCCAAGAAACACCGCGAGGTTGAGCAGGAGGAAAAGGGCAAGGTTGTCCGAGGCGAGGGTAGCGGTGGGAAGCTGGGTGTTCTCGTTGGGCTGGCCAAGGCACGCGTCAACGAGCTCAGGGATACACTCAACAACGTCGTCGACCAGCGCGACGCCCTCAAGGACCGGGTCAGTGAGTTGGAGGAGCTTCTGACAAAGTTCAAGTCCGAGTACAACCCCAACTTCAACGATGAGGGTGTCAAGTCGGCCATCAGGTCGTTCGAGGACTACTCGGCCCGTGTCGAGTCTGAAAAGGCTCAGAGGCAAGATGTCAACGACGCCGGTCTCTTGGGTGTCCTCAGGGAGGACGGCGAGAGCAATGGGGTCAACTGGAAGGAGTTTGAAGAGGGTGATGGCAGCGACACCGATATCAGTAAGTCATACCAGCTCCTATACACAAGCCTATCACTAACATGTCTAGTCTACAACTTTGAAGCCTACCTTCCATCCTTCGCCCGGTCCCTCCTCCACGGAACCCTCGACTCCCTCCGCGTCTGGCTCGTCACAAACGGTCTCCTCGCCGACAACGCAGCCCCCGGCCAAGAATCCACCCTCGTCCGAGCCGCCCGCGAGGCCCTCGCAGCCGCCGACCGAGACCTCGAGAAAAAGGCCAAGTCCCTCGAGTCGGAGCAAGCAGACCTCGACAACGACTACGGTCCCGAGGGCATCTTCCGCGCCCTCAAGAACAAGTGCATCAGCCTCGACGCGGGAGAGTACACATACGAGCACTGCTGGCTCGACAAGACGATGCAAAAGTCAAAGAAGGGACACGGCCACAGCTCCATGGGTTTCTTCAAGCGCATCGACCGTGAAATCGCTGACGACGAAGACCGTCTCGACGGAAAGAGCCTCGGCAAGGGCGAGCGCATTGTTCTCCGGTACGAAGATGGACAGCAGTGCTGGAACGGTCCTAAGAGGCGGACCGACGTGTGGCTGGGATGCTCAGAGACCGAGGAGCTCTGGAGGGTTAGCGAGGCGGAAAAGTGCGTGTACAAGATGGAGGTTGGAACACCAGCTGCCTGTGACTTTCAGGAGGTCGCTGCTGGTCAGGCATTTCGAGGAAAGGATGAGCTATAAGGAGATGGATCAAGGTAAATACTACGCCTGCTATCGCATATAAAACAAGACAATACTTTGACTTGAACTATACGCGCTGAACATGTAGTAGACTGATCAATGGCATCGCTTCAAGTCCGTGACTGTACAAGACAGCCAAGTCATGACTGCTGCTATAACACATGTTACTCGCTCATACATCAATTACATCTCCTCACGCAAAAAAGCAATCCCATCCCTTCTCCCTTTCACGTTCGCATAATGAATCAATCCCTGATATCAATCAATCGTCAAAGCCCTCCCAACTCCTCTAAACACATCTACAAAAAAGGGGGTATCTCAAATCCGCAGACAGAGCAGGACCCCCATGTCTACCAGAAGCTGCACCATCCGATATAGTGCTGGCACAGATTCTCCAGCTTGGTCGCCTCCATGATGAGCTTGTTGACCTGGTTGATCACGTCCAGCTCTTCATTGTTCTTGAAGTCCCGACCCGTGAGCTTCTGAGCCACGCGGTCCAGCACCTCGACTGCCCGTGCGTTCTGGCTCTCCACCTCTTGTGCGCCGTTAACCATGGGGTTGCCGTCCTGTGCTGCTGAGCTGTTGGTCCTGGCTCGGCTTCGTGATGGTGGTGCAGAAGGCTCAGCTGCGTTGAGTAGCTCAGAGGGCGCCACGTCACTGTCAAGGATTGACTGGCGTCTAGCTCGAGCACCTCCTGCGCCGGGGATCGGTGCGTCTCTATCAGAACGGAAGTTGGGGCCTGTTGGGGAGGCGGCATTGGTCAATCGCCAGGTAAGAAGGGGGTCATGGATGAACTGTCATCTGTTAGTATCATATCACATCTCAAGAATCAAGGTAACTTACCGCTTCAAGAACAGCCATGACACTCTCCTTGTTGTCTCTCAACACCCTCATCACATTCTCACACGTGATCCTGAAGCTGCCCTCAATGTTGCTGACCTCCATCGCATACGTCAGCATGCGAGTCAGTCGGAAGGGAACCCGCTCGGGGTATTTCTCTCGCTTCATGGCAACCTCGAAACAGTCACCAAAATCAATGTGGATGATCTTGCCAGTCACGCGGTCGAGCATCAGGTTGGAAGGATGACGATCTCCCAGACCCAGAATGTAGCCCACCATGGACATGACACCCAGCGAGCGCGTGTAGTTTGTTCTTCGCTCAAGCCAGGCTTCGGACGACTTGGACTTGAGCCACAGCACACGGTACAGATCTTGGCCCGTCGTGTTGTCAAGTGCATAACCAAAGACCTCAACTTTCTGCATCAAGGTCAGGTTGTCGTAGTCGGGCGCCATCTGCAGCATGATGCGGTGCTCAATGTTGAGCAGGATCTTGCGACTCTCGCGGTATTCCCTAATCAGCACGTGGAGAGTGTCGCTGTTGGGAACCCAGCCCAGCAGACCACTATTCTGCGACAGCGGGATGGCCGGATACCGCTGGATGTTGAGGTGACGCTTATAACACTCCGAGTCGTGGGCCAGGAGCGTGTTGCACAGGCCGAACAGCTGCATAACTCGTTCGTCCTGGCGGATATCTTCGTGGCCCTTGAGCAGGAAGGCTGATGACTTGCCGTCGCTGCCGTTGATGTTGAGCTTCCGGGGCCGCTGCTTAGAGTTGATAACGCTAAACGTCGTCTCGAAGGACATTATCCTCACGATCGGCTGTCCGCTCTTGTACGTTCCGGGGACGGCCAGGTCGAGGTTCTTGGCGTTGAGCAGCTTGGGCGAGCAGTAAGTCAACTCCAGGGTCGTAACCTGAGGTAGCTGTCTGCTAATCCTGCGGAAGACCTGGTAGTATAGGTCCCAGGCTTGGTTCAGGTCGTTGACATCCTGGCTTGACTCGTATTGTCGGCACCAATCTTGAGCCTCCTTGAGATCCCGGCCGAAAGCCTGGGCAAACGAGATCTCTCGAAGGGTCTCGGGTCCTCGCTCGAGCAGCTCGTGCAGTGGCTCAAGAGTCGCAAACATCCCTTCAATGTTGTGATCGCCAAAGTACAGTCGCGATGCTTCTTCCAGTCCCTCGTGCCAAAGCTCATGCCACAAGACAGCCACACGGATCAGCTCATGACTGACCGTGTCGGCCTGGGCAACCAAGTTCGCGCTGTGCTGTCGCATGCTGTCCATAATCTGGGCGGCAGAGCGCGATCTACGGGTGTTCTGCCACGACTTCATAGCCACGGTCAGGGGGTACACCAGAGCCTGAGGATGAGCTCGTCCGACATCAGCGAGCAGGTTATGGACGGACTGCTGGACGCGCTTGTTAGGCTGATTGATTCTTGCAATCAACTGAGGTATGACTTCCAGCCATGTGTCGACGCTGACATTGGCAAACCCTTCTGTCACAGCCGCGTTGACATCGGCACTGCCTCCATGTGTGAACCAGAGGGTGAGCAAACGAAGAGTATCCTGTAGCGAACTTCCCGCTGAGAGGGCGATCGACTTAAAGAAGCCCTTGACGGCCGGGACGACGTGTTCTATCACCATGGCCTGATCTGTTCTCGACAAGTGGCCTTCATTCCTGGCCGATAACGCCTGGACAATCTCAAAGTTGGCCAGTGCCCAAGCATGCCAGGCCTTGTACCATCGTGGATTGTACTTTGTCGCTTGCGAGTACGAAGTAAGAATGTCCTGGACCTGGGTGTATTGCCAGTCGTCCTTGTTGAGAGCAATCAACCACTCGCCCTGCCTGAGGTAGCACTTGGCCAGCAACACCGTCTGGTCATACAAGGCGCGTTGAGTCTGCGGGCTCATGAGGGAAGGGTCCATCTGGTTCTGGAAGCCGTACTCGGTGGCCATACCCATGTCGCCGCCCGTCTGAGCACTGAGATGGGCCCTAGCGATATCCAGGCGATGGGCGGCATCGTTGGTAAACTTGCGCAGGCAGTAAAGAGTCTTCTCGGCGATACCAGACAACTTATAACCGGGCTGCTGTCCGAGCTCCCACTGGTACTTGAGCACAGCGTAGATGACTTGCGCCGCCGTGTTCCTAGGCCCGGGCGCTGTCTGCCTCTCGTTCCAGTAGGGGATCATAGACTCTAGAGGAGCGTCACTACCAATGAGTTGCTTGAGTGACTTCTCGGCCAGTCCCATCCTGCCAGACTTGCGGCACAGGTTGGCAAACTTGATCCACATGTGCATGTTCTCCGACGGCGCAATCACTATGGCACGCAGTCGCAGCATGCGCTGCCAGACCTCGACGTTCCTCTGGCAACCCTTCAGTCGAGTCTCCCAGGTTCGCCTCATGATGGCCTGCTTCTTCTCATCGCATTGCTTGTAGACGATGAGCTCCTCCAGCTCAGCCAGCATCTGAACTCGGACCACGACCTGGTACGCTCTGTTGTACGACTCGCTGACCAAAGCGCTCAACTCGGTGTCCAGTCCTTCTCGAGCTTGCTGAACACAGGCAATGGCCTCACGGAACTGGTTGCGGTGGAGGGCCAAAATTGCTCCAAAGAATGATCGGTCAGGTGAGTACCTCTTGAGCGACGAGAGGTAGTTGTCCATGGAATCCCACTTATTCAGACCCCAGGCGGCCGCCGTGGCGAGGGGTGCTATCATCCTCTGGACTTCAGGCGTCGAATTGGCCCAGGTACTGCCAGTCAAGGTAGCCAGCGCTTCCCACTCACCCAAGGCGTGCAAGCAGCGCATCTTACCCATGACAATATCGACAGGAATCGCCTGGTCTTCAGGCACCTCTGACTCTCGCTTGTTGTAGAAAGCCAGTGCTTCCTCCCAGCGCTCCAGCTTCTCGAACCATGTCTCCCGCAGCTGAATGCCTTCCTTATACAATTGAGCCTTGCGGAGAATACCGATGGCAGCATCAGACTGCTGAAGCTGATTGTTGATAACGATCAGGGCCTCGACAGCGCCACTGCTCTGGTCTTGCAGGAACTCCAGTTCCTTGTAGTGCAAGGCCTTTGCATAAGCGTGACAGCGAGCAGCCTCCCTACCCAGCACCCGAATGTCAATCGGCAAAGCCTTGTCGTCATGCTCCATAAACTCGGCAAGGTTGAGCAGAAGTCCAAGCAGATCAGGTGGGACGTTCTCTGACTTGATGGCGCTTTCGATGTTCTGGATGAGCTCGTCCTGGAACTGTTCGTACAGTTCGCTCCAGCACGACACAAACGCCGAGTTGAACAATTCTCGTGCTAGAGGCAGGTAAACGCTTGCGAGGCTAGCGCAGGCTCGTAGCGCGTGGTTCGGGGATTCGGTCAGGAGAGTTGTGCTGAATCGTCGCAGCCATTCTTGCCAATCTTCCTTGGTCGACTTACCCTTAGTGTCCCAAGCAGCCTTGAGATGAATGGCGTTCATCTCCAGCTTCTTCGTTCCTTGGTCAGCAAAGGCAGGCTCCTCCGATCCATCAGCGAATCGGTCTGCAGAGCTCAGGTCCTGAGGCAGAACCTCGCCCTTCTGGAGCTTGCTGACAAACAGCTCGTAGTTGGGGTGCTGTATCTGATGCTGGTTGATGGTCTTGTTGACGGTACCCATAAAGTGGAGGTAATCCTTGCCCAGTTGCTGGATGAGGGCGCAGAGGGTGTCCAGAGCAGCCAACCGCAGCTGAGGCTCTCCCATGTCCAACACACGTGTCAGAGGGTGGATGATCTTTGCAGCGTAGTCGTTGAGGTTGACTTGACGCGAGATCTTCCCAATAGTGTCAATAGCCTGCTTTCGGATGAAAGTAGGCTGGCCCTGTTTCTCGAACGTGCGGACGATGACGGGAATGATGAGATGCATGTACTCTTCAGCACTGGCACCGAACACCAAGAAGGCATGCATCACCCTCTCCGAAGGGGTGCGCTTAGCGGAGGTATCCTTGTCAAGAACGCCAAGCATCAGTGGAAGAAGACTGGCCAGGTAAATCTTGAACTCTCCCTCAAGAGACCTTGAGATAGCCTCGACGAGAGACATGATGGTGGTCTGAAGTGATGGCGACGTGTGCCAGTATTCTTGCAGGATCTCGACAATGTCCGGGAGGTAATTTCTGATATGCTGTCGAACAATGCTGACGAGAGTTGCCAACTGGTTGAAGTAGGACTCCAATCTTGTGGAGGTAGCTGACCTGATGACATGGAGGAAGGCCGGTATGATTCTATCAAGAAACGACACACACTCCAGTCCCAGGGTGCGAAAGATGTTCATAATTGCTTCAATCACAGCTGCGTGGTGCTGGACGAGAGAGGGATCTTTGAGGATTTGGAGAAGGGCGTTGATAACGACGGTCGGGAAATACTCCTTGTTTGATGGGGTCAGGCCCGTCATCATGAGGGAAATGTCTGTCAGCTGGTTGGACTCGAGACGTCGGGCATCTGGTGTTCGTTCTTCAACCTGTTGGCTCAGTTAGTATCAAATGCCGGAGAAGTGTTCAACGAACGTACCTGATGCTTGTAGGGATCGAGGGCACCCAGGATACCCATCAGTTTGATGGTCTCCTGCCGCAATGGGGCTCGTTGTCCCTCGGTTCGGATAATGCCCTGGAGAATCTCCAAGAGCTGTGGATATTCAAGGTACGGCTCGATAACATAGCCCGAGTTGCTGGCCAGCTGTCCCAGCGCGTGTAGAGCAGCTTCTCGCTTCGAGTTTGAGCTCTGGTCTTGTAGCGCATCAATGATGAGCGGCATCAGGCGGTCTTTATACGGCAGCATGTCCTCGCCGCCCACAGTCGCAAGCTCACCAATCGCCTTCAGAATGGTGGCAGCGACGGAGGGGTTAGAGTCGTTCGCCTTGGGAAGCAGAACCGAAATCATGGGCTCGACATATGGCTTGATCAGGGACTGCGCATTCTGAACCAAGAGGCTCAGAAGCTTAGCGCTCTCTTCCTTGCTGCGGGCGACGTCGGAGAACTCAAGCTCAGTGAGCATTTGAATGAGAGTCTTGCGTAGCGAAGGGATGACATATGCTGGGTTGTATCTAGCCAGACGACCAATGATGGAGATGGCAACTTCTCGAATCGAAAAGACCTCATCGTTCAAGGCGAAGAAGAGGATGCGAATGTTTTCCGCCTTGGCCAGGTGTCGATCGAATCGCTCGTCGAGAGCCGCCAGGACGGTTCGTCTAATGTTAGGTTCTGGGTCCGAGACTCCGACGGTCAAGAGTTTCTCAATGACATCGCCAACAACCTGGAGCGCATGGTAACTGGTCTGGTTGACAATAGGGTCACGGACGTAAAGCTGGCAGCAGGTCAAGGCCGCAGCTTCACGGATCTCCGGATCCTCATCTTCCACGTACTTGATCGCCACGTCACGCACGAACTCGTTCAGAACATGACCGGAGAAGTCGAAGCTCCCGAGAGTGTTAAGCGCCAGCTTCACCTCGGCCCTCCGGTGCTCATAAGCCAGGGGGTCCTTGGCGTCCTTGGGGATTATCGGCACCGAGTTGAGTGTGTTTGGCTGTGGTGCGCCAAGAGGCTTGAAGGGTTCACCACACAGAACTACACTGAGCATGTCAAGTAGTCTCTCCTGAATTGTCGGCTTGACGGGTGGGATATAGAAGGCCATGTCGACAAGCGCCTGAGTGAGCTTGGGAGTGAGATCGCACGCAAAGATGGGATCCAGCAGTGCTTCCATATACTTGCTCAATGTCTGGCCGACGGCCACAGCAAGTCGGCTGATGCAGTCAAAGACGGGGTCCACTGAGCCTCTCTTACGAGACTGAATGCTGAGGCCTTCGCGCACGTAGATGAGCACGCCATCGAGGTAGGGAGCAATTGCACTCTTGACCGAGTTGGCGATGTTACCGATCGCAAGGAAGGCGTCATTACGCTCCTTGTCCTTCTTAAGCATGCCAGACAAGTAGACCATGAACTTGTGCAGCCATGTGTGGGCAAAGTCAGCAGGGGAATAGCTAGCCAGATCGGGGATCAGAAGCACCACCGTCTTCCTGATGGTCGGGTCTCGGTGGTCCTTGTGCTTGAAAACAATGTCACAAGCTTGCTGGTAGTGCTCCTGCATATACATGGCTCCCTGTTCGAGGAGCTCCTTCAAGACGAGCAGTGAACCGTGGACGGACTCGACTGTGTTAACTTTGAGTCCTTGCTTCGATTCATTGTAAATCTTGCTCATCCACAGCTGCTTCATCTCTTGGTCTCGCTCGCGGAGGATTCGGAAGCAGGCGCTAACTGTCTCTGCCGACGTCGCACGGATGAGCTGTCTGGAATCTCTAAGTCCAACCCAAATCCAGTCGAAGATGGTCGGGATGTATTGATACATCAAAGTCGGCGCGCTGCGGGCGAGTTCTCGGAGAACAAGCACCGCACTGTATCGTCGTTCCTCCACGCGGTCGTTCTGGAGCCATTCGAGTGCTGTGTTGACCTCCGAGTCCACCAGCTCAGATATCAAGGAACCACCGGGCCGACAAAGCTTCCCCAGGGCGATGGCGGCAGGTTGCATCGGATTGATGTCTTTTCCTCTAAGGATCGTTTTCAAGTTTTGTGTGAAACGCGTGTATTTAGCCGACATGTCAACGCCCTCGAAATCAATGAGCGCATCGAGAGCGTAGATGCCGCCCAGCCGTTCGGAAGAATCGTTTCCATGAGTGATGAGATGCGTGATCTTGTTGTTAACGGCATTGTAGAAGGCGATGAATTGCTCGGGGCTCAGGTCTGAGGGGACGTTAGCAGCAGCTCAAATCTGGGTTTCGTCCGATCTCGTACCTCGATGGCAGACAACTACGAGCTCGCGAAGCTGTATCGCAGACCGCTTGCGCACATCGTCGCCGCTCCTGCTGCAAAATTAGCATCCATGATTCATCGGGCGCAGCTAGTAGCCACCCAAAACCTACCTCGAACGAAGACCACGGGTGATGTAGTCAAGCCGCTCTAAAGCGACCTGCTGTGCTTGTGCCATGTTGCCCGTATGGCACTCGGATCCGATCGATCAACGGCGCATGTACTTGGATAGAGAGGGCCCGGACGGCGGGCGATCGCGTGGTAGGGCAAAGCTTCAGGTCGGGCGGGGAGTTGGAGTTCAAGCTTCGAGTCCAACGAGGAGCGCGCAGCCGAGTACGTGTCGTCTGCTTTTGGGGAACGAGGATAACGAGAGGACGAGAAGAGATGCTCTGATGTGTATATAAGTTAATGAACGCCGCCCTCAAGCAGGCACCAGCTCAGCGAACGTCCTTCACAGGCGCATCGCTCTGTTGTTGCTGACGGGGAAGTTGAGGTTGGTAGCTTGGGTCAGGCGGAGGGCATTAGATTGACCTGAGGTTTGGAATTAGCGGGCCAGCCGTGGAGCGGTGCCGAGGTGTTGGTACAGTGTCAATTGCGAGCGTGTTCCCCTTTACGTCACCAAGGAACGCAGATAAGACAGTGCTTCTAGATGTTCACACGGCTCATATACAAAGGCCCTATATCTTATCGATAAGCCCCAAATCTTAGGAATTAGGAATCGCCTCTACTTGTTGTATGTTCCACTCTCTCAACTATTCGCCGATCTCTTCTATCTCACGCGCCATTCATCCATTCTATCCACATCTTGGCGTTACCGTTTACCTCACCACGCGGCTTCAATCCCCCCCTACCGCATCTTCGAACTCCATCCCTGTCGCGCAGCCTTCACCTCTCGACCGAATCCCCTGCATCTCGCCTCAATCAACAACCATGGGTAACGACGGCGGCTCCATCCCCAAGCGTCGCGAGCTTGTCAAGAATGCGGCGCGTGCCAAGACAGTTTCCGAACTAAAAGCCACAGCGCTCGAGTCGCTCGCTCATGCATGGGCTCACTGCGCGCTCAGTGGCGAACCCCTCGACATCGACACAGTCGTCTCGGACTGGCGCGGGCGCCTTTACAACTACGAAGCGATCCTAAAAGGCTTGATGCCGTCAGATGACCCGAACGATGTCACGCCCTCGAGTTTAGGAATCAAGTCTCTGCGAGATGTGGCAAAGCTGAAGGTGTCCAAGAATGGCGACAAGTGGGTGTGCCCCATCTCTATGAAGGAGTTGGGTCCTGCTGTCAAGGCTGTCTACCTGGTGCCTTGCGGTCACGTATTCGCCGATGTGGCAATGAAGGAGATTCACGAAAAGGCCTGCCCAGAATGTGGTGTGGAATTCAGCGAGGACAACATCGTCACGATCCTGGCGACCACAGAGACAGATGTCGAGCGACTAGAGAAGCGAATGGAAAAGCTCAAGGGTCAAGGGTTGACACACACATTGAAGAAGGACAAGTCAGAAAAGAAGAAGAAGCGCAAGGGCGATGATCTAAAGGAGGAGGCCAAAGCTACAGGCAAGGAGAACGGCAAGTCGGCGAAGAAGGAGGACTCGAGGATCAGCGGCATCAACAACTCGTTCGCAGCCTCGTTGACGGCCAAGGTCTTGGCTGAGCAGGATGAGCGGAATAAACGGAGAAAGCTGGTGGCAGAGGCGGCCAGAGGTTGAACATGATGATGATAGTTAGCACAATACTGATACCCTTTTGATGTTGGAAACATATCTAATTGCTTTTTGTCCATCGAGATGTATATGAACTTTGTTCATCTAGCTTGCAGTTTATGGATTCGGGTCGATCACTCCACATGATCCGAGACAACATGATGCTTGCTGTCCATGTTTGTTTATATAGACAATCAATCAATGAAGTTTGGCAAACAGGTACATCAAGTGCAGCTATAAAGCTAAATAAACGTGAGAAAACTGTATAGAATTATAATTTCAATATCATTTCTCGTTTCCAATGTCTTGATGCTAGTAACACGGCATTGATTGCGGTTAATCCATCATTCCGGATCCTCTCATGATGCACATAGGGTAGTAAGCGAAGTAAGACAAGCAGCGGCAATCGTGAGACATGATCAAATCCATCTACATCGGGCACAAAGAGGAGATAAAAAAGCGTATCCATTTTAGCATGTGACACGTCAAGCTTTAATTGGTAATGTCATGTCATTTCTATCGTCATCAATTCCTAACGTCTATAATGCTCAATCATGAAGCCATCATCATTTCTCTAGAACAATCATTCGCAGTTAACAGCTGCCACAACCAACTCCTCGCTTTCCTCAAAATTCCATTGCATCTCTAACATCTCAAAAACTCTCTCGAAACCTTCCACTGTGTCTGCCCCGGCTCAGGATCTTGAAAAAAAGTCGTCCAAATCCCTCCGTCCTCGGCCACCCCAATGATGGCGTTCTTGATCCGTCGGTGCTCGGGGATTCCAAACGGCGACTCTAGGCTTGCTGACTTGAGAGCGGCGAGGTCGAGCTGCTGAATCCCCTCGAGGGCTGCTGATATCGGCGACATGGGCTCCGACATGTTGCTTGGCGACGACATGCTTGACGCGCCGCTTCCTGGTGTGTTGCCCGCGATGCTTTCTGCTGGTGTTGGATCGGGAAAGGCCGGCGGCAGCGCAGGAAGAGTGGGAGGGTTCGACACGTCAATCTTGATCTTCTTGGCGTTGCACGTGTGGATGTCGAAAGACTCAGACTCAGCAGAGCCTTGGCTTGAAGACTCTGGATTGGTGGACGTGGCGCTGAATGTCAGATCTAGAGGATCCTGGATGTCGGACTCTTCAAACTCAATGACGCGGGCGGCGATCACAGTCGTCTCGCGGACGTGCCAGAGATTCTCCCTCCTGTTCCGCATCTGCTCTCGAGTCAGGAGTTTGAGGGCTGCTCGTCTCAGCAAGGGATGGCGGCACTTGGTCGCAGTCCAGTACACGGGAGCGACGAGTTCCGTCTCAAAGGTGAAGGGTTCCAGCTTGGAGTTTGTGGGGATGGAGCCAATGATGGTAGATGCGAGGGAGATGATTGATGCGAATGCCGGGAGATGCGCGTCAAATGCAAGCTCAGATGTCTGCAAGGATGTGGATATCCAGACCAGACTTGCCTGGTGATAGATTCGGAGGATATTGAGCTGGCTTTCCAATGCTGGAGACTGCGGGGTCATCGAGGTCAAGACGGTAAAGGCGGCGTGCCACCGGCTGACTTGAGACAAGAGTCGTTGCTGTTCGTGCTGGAGATGCTGCATAACTAGAGGGTCGCAATTAGGATCAAAGGCAAGGGGGTGCGCTCTTGTACCAAACTGCAAGCCTTCATCCAATATCAGATACAAGCTGAGCCTCGCCTCTTCTACCATCGCAAACACGGCGGGCACCTCGGTCCAGGCTCTTAAATGGTTCGGGATAGGGGCTGGGCGACTGCCAAAGAGGAAACTAGAGAGACTCAGGCGCGTGTATATCGGCACGAGTGAGCGCTTCACCATCTCCATGGTCGAGGAGTGTCCGTCACCCAGACCCGAGAGGATCTTTCGACCTTGGCAGATGTGCATCTGAGCAGCCGAGTCACGGTCGGCCAAGAACTCGACGCAAATGAAGAGGATGCACACGAGGAGGGGAATGGCCGAGGGCTCATCGCGCTGAGCCCAGTTGCGCAACGAAGTGATGGCATTTCCATACTCCCGAAACGCAAACCGAGTATCGAGTTCCCGCCCCTTTCTGCTCCTAGAGTCGACAGCCTCGTGAAGACTGCTGATGGCCAGTATCGCGTGGCGCACTGCCGGCTCCGACGCGCTCATCTTGATGACCAAGCCACCCCAGAAGCCTGTGTCAAAGGGCCCAGACAGGATTTTGGAAGTACGTGAGCGATAAAAGTCAAAGGCGCGCGTCTCAGCCGGAGATGTAAAGCCAGGCGCAGGACTCAGCGACAGAGGCTCTGGGGAAGAGGTTGGGGTTGGGCGATAGCCATCGCATTTGCGACCCGTTTTGATACATCGTAGACAATGCGGCTTTGCCTCGTCGCACTTGACTTTTCGAATTCTAGGTCAAGGTCAATGGAGGTTTCCAAGAGGTAGCAAGATGAGAGGGAGACGGACTTGCAGGTTATGCAGCCAGTCCGGACCTTTTTACTCCCCTTGCGTCCCGATGGCTTTGGACCGGTCTGAGACGGGAGTGAAATCATGTCGGTCTAGGAAAAGAAAAGGAGCCAAGACTATCAAATAATCAGAGTAGAACGATGAGTCCGAGGTTCAGAGTCCGAGCCGGTCAATGAGGGGAAAAGAGGGTGTTTATTGCTGTCATCACCAGGGGCCGATCCTTCTACCGTGGCCCGCCTTGATGCCCCAATCCAGTCCGGGGACCCCTGGAATCAGCACAGCCGCCCTGCGGAGAGGCGCTGTCAAGGAATTGTTCACGTCTAAGGCTGGGGCTGTGAGACGGAGCCACGATGAGGTGTCATTGATGGAGCCCTACGGGTTGGGGTATGGTAAGAAGCTTGTTTAGTGTGTATTGTTTCATATCTAATTCGGTGTACTTTGAGATTCTTTCTGTGTCGATGGTTAGGGTAAATTCCGAGCTGATGCCGTCGATCTGGAGTTGATATTCATAGCAACATGTAGTCAAGCCATTGGCAATCTAGCAAAGTCTACCAAACAACATTGAAGATATTGACAAGTCTCAAGACCAAGTAAACAGTGAATGGCCTCATGTCAACTGCCGCCACCGGCCCAATGCCAAGAAATTGACATTCCCACCTTGGAATAGGGCTCTCACCATCTGCACGAGAAACAAGCAAAGCCCTAATGAAAGGAACATGAACAATTGGTTTCATCAATGCAGATGAACCAAAGTTCCTGCGTCTTCCAATGCCTTGGTAAGCGTTAAAAACGCCTCAGCCTTACAAGACCTGACCGTTAGGCTGCTCCACACGGAAGCTATCGCCAAGTCACATCGGCCCCCTGTTATTGGTCCGCTCGGACTCGCACCTCGGACTCTGCCGTCTTGTACCACCCCGCACGGGAGTTTCCAAGGTTCATCTTGTTCCCGAGTCTGAGCCTCGATGTCGGCATCGGCTCGACGGGATAAGCTCGCACTGCAGGGTCCGAGATTAACTGGCCATGGTCAAACCAGTGTTGATTGCTTCAACATACATTTGAGGTTTTTGAGAATCATTGCAATTTGCGGGTGGAGGCTTGGTCAGATTTTCGGACTTGACTGGGCATGGATCAGCCTGTCTTGCTCTAGCTTTGGGCGCTTCTTCTTGACGATCCCTTGAACTTGATAGCCATGGTATGAGCTTCAATCTGTGTATATAACTCGGGAGCTTCAACATGGAAATCACGAACTCTTCATCATCATCCTCCATCATTCATCACTCGCTTCTTCCCTTCTTCTTAGTTATAATATTTCCTATTCTCGACTCTTTATAACTTCAGAATGCCTTCCTTCTCAAAGCTGGTGGCCGCTGTGGCCGTCGGCGCACTCACTCTCGTCGATGCCAAAGCATGCCCTCCCCTAGGCGCCGTCTTCCCAGCTCCTCAGGCCCCAGGTGAGAGCAAGCTGGTTCAGACTGCAGCTACAAGGCTCAAGGCCGGCCTCGAGGAACAGATCACCTCCAAGTTCAACACCTCAGCCCTATCCATCGGCGTCAAGTCCATCCACGAGGATGATCCGCTCTTTACCTACCACTTCACGCCTCCCAACCCTGGCGAAGGTACCGACAAGGTCGATGAGAACACCGTCTTTAGAATTGCAAGTGGTTCCAAGCTGTTCACCGTGCTTGCTGCTCTTGTGAACAGCGACATTGACTTTGAGGCCTCTGTGCTCAAGTACCTGCCTGAGCTGAACGAGACTGCTAAGGATGATGACATCTTTTCGCTCAAGTGGGAGGATATCACCGTTGGATCTCTGGCTAGCCACCTTTCTGGCGTTGGTGTTGACCGTAAGCCGTCACCTTACTCCCTTGTAACAATTTGCTAACTCGTACAAGTGGCCCAGGATCTGGGAATCATCGGATCTGCCCCTTGGCAGCAGATGGGTCTCCCCGAGTTCAAGGGCGACGGTCCTACATGCTCTGGCCTTCCCAACACTACCGCCTGCACCAGGAAGGATCTCCTAGAGCAGGTCAACCTCCGACCTCCTGTGTACGGGCCCTTTACCAACCCCGTCTACTCCAACGTTGGAATTGCCCTGCTGGGCCTTGTGGTTGAGGCTGCCAACGAGAAGCCATTTGCCGAAGTCCTCAAGCGCGACATCTTTGATGTTGTTGGTCTGAAGAACACTTATGTTGGAAAGACGCCTCCTGTTGAGGACCTCTTTATCCCTGAGAAAGAACCCACCTGGAATGCCTCTCTTGCCGTGTTTGACAGGTGAGTAACAGTGATGCGCACTCGTCGACTATCGCTAACTGTTAATAGTGCTGGTGGCATGTTCTCTTCCGTTGCCGATATGCTCCTCCTCGCAGAGGGAATCCTCACCAACAAGTTCCTCTCCCCCGCCCAGACCCGCAAGTGGATGAAGCCCATCTCCAACACTGCTTCTTGGGGCTACCAGGTCGGAGCTCCGTGGGAGATTCTCCGTGGTGACAACATCACCGTTGATGGCCGCCTGATTGACGTCTACACCAAGAGTGGTGACCTTGGACTGTACCACTCGCTCACCGTTCTCATCCCTGACTATGACATTGTCATCTCCATCATGTCGGGTGGCAGGGAGGCTTCCGCCAACCAATATGTCACCTCTACTGTCCTCAGCGCCGTCATCAACGCTCTCATTCCTGCAATTGAGAAGGTCGGTCGCGACTCTGCCAAGGAGGCTTTTGCTGGCGAGTACGCCGACAAGTCCACCAACTCGAGCATCTCATTCAAGATCGACGACGGTCCTGGCCTGGTCATTAACAGCTGGCAGATCCGCGGCTTCGACGTGCTCAACCACATGGGCAGCTACAGCTTCGACGCCCTCGAGTCCGGCAAGGTCGAGAAGAGCAAGTACATCGACGCGCGGGCGTACCCTACAAACCTGAACAAACAGGGCCAAACGGCATGGCGCACTGTCTTCGACTTCACCACGTCCCAGCAGGACGCCGAGTACGATAGCGCTCTCTTCTTCAAGGACGGCACGTGCCAGACGTGGTTCCAGCAGGACCGCAAGGTGTACGATTTCCTGCCGCTGGACGAGTTTGTGTTCATCGAGGGAGATGAGGGCGTTAGCACGGCTGTCAGGAACCCTGCGTTCAACGTGACCCTCACCAAGGTACGCGAGCCCGGGGCGAAGAAGGCGACGACCAATGCAGCTGGCGAGACGAGGGGCCTGAATGTCGGGCTCGGTCTTGGTCTGGCGGTATTGGCTGCGTTTATGAGCATGTTCTAATAGCTGCAGGTCAAATATTAGGCAATAATATGCTGTGGTGGAAGGGAGATAGATGTGAGGGTGTGGTAGACATTGTGTATAGAGTGTATACTTGGACATAATTTGACGCTATCGTCCCGTGGATTGCTGTCTTGGCCCCCCTTGTGCGCCATGAAATCTGCCTCATGTTTGACGCTATTCATCCTGGAGTAGGAGAGTTGTATGTGAGTGCCAATGACTCCTTTATTGACAGCTTCAGATGGCGGCTGATGGCATTCAATGACAGCAATTGATGGTGTGAAACATGACACATCTGGCCTCATCTCAACTGACTCCTGCCAACCTGAAACAATTGTCTTTGACAATAATGGTGACATGTATCAAGATTTCGGCCCCCAAACCCCCGCCGCCAAGCAGCCGTTTACCAGCGCCCATCATATGGCGAACCGTAGGGCTGACCAGCGCCGTCGTCCATCGTATTGCCTGCCTGGAAGCGACACTGCCCATGCAACAACGGCCATCACGAGCGAATCAGACGCCGGGGACGACGCGATCACCAGGGAGCTTTGCCCCTTTGGTGCCCCTGACGGTGGAGCGAAGACAGGGGTTTATACAGGACGGAGGGGCCTCCTGTGACGTGCAGAGAGTGTGAGGTGCTTTTCTTTGAGGCGAGGCAGCCTGCTCTGAAGCGCTGCAGGTGTTTGGGGGCTAAATCGCGGGGGTGACGAAATGAATAAGACAGTAGAACAATGTGGTTGAAGTTGAATATTGGAGATTTAGGAGGATATGAATTCACATAAAAGTCTAAAAAATATAGAAAAAATGTGGCAAGGAGATGTACTTGTATAAAAGTCTATTAATGATTTTCACAATCTGATAATGCCTTTCAGCCATCCTCGGGGTGGCAACCTTGCTTCGTCTATATGTATTGATGTCTCATCATTTTCCTCACTTGCCCTGCATCAAAGGATGATGAATGGGATGCCTCGCCCTCTCCGGCTCCCTCCCCTTTCTTTTCCAATTCATTTATTATTAGATAACTTGAGTGTTTCATCTCAGCTCTTCTACTACAATCATTTTCACTCCTTGATTTTCCTTTTCCTCTTCTCTTGCCCATTCATCGCCGCTCATTTTCATGCCCCCCATTTTCCTTGTCTTTTGTGGTGCAACCTTGGTTGCAATTAAAGTGACAGTACCAAGCATTGTTTATGCTGTTTCAACTTGATTAGGGTGTTTCTCGCTCTTCGTCTCATCTCTCGTCTCGGCTATCGTCATTATCCCAAAGACCTACATCACCAACATCGCTTTAACCCTCTTCAAAAACCCTCTTGAAAGCCGCTTCAAATGACGGACCAGAACGGTCGCATCGGCGAGACAGGCCTTCATCATCTCCCGCTTCGGATGCGAGACGCGTCCAGCCGACATAATAATGATGGCGCCGTCTCCAAGTTCCCCAACCTTAGGAGCGATACGCGAGTAGCCAAGCGACTCCCCGAGAGCCTTCACTTTACGCCCGGCGCATTTCGTCTTCGTTCGCCTACAGAGTCTTCCATGAGTAGCATCTCATCCGCCAACGTCCCAGACTCTGCCACGACGCACTCGCTGTCAACTCTCGCCAGCCCCATCAGCACCACCTACGCCAGTTCGATCCATGAGCAGTTTGCTGCCACGACGCTCGACGGCTCAAGGCCCACCAGTCGCATTTGTCATCGCCACAATCCTTCCAGCGGCACATGCTCGACTTTTGTTAATGACGAGGATGACGGCGCCATTGTCACCGGCTACCCCGACCAGCTTGAGCTCAAGATTCGCAATCTGCACGAGGACCAGGGGCCTGCCATTATTGCGCCTGTGAGGTAAGAACTTGCCAACGTTTTGAGATGATTAGGTCGCTCAACCATGTTCTAGTCCTCTCACAGAGTCACCAGTCAAGGAGGAGAGGGTTCTGACTCCGACCTCATCGCGTGACTCGGAAGAGCCGGATTGTGATGCCGACGAGGTGGGGTCTGACACAGCCGAAGATGATGTGTCGCCAGAGGATGCCAACCTCGTTCTCAACTACACCCTTCAGCTCATCTACGGAGTCGATCTCAGTGACGCATCAATCTCGCCAGACAAGGTCCAGAGCCTTGTGTCCAACTTCGCTCAAGACATTAGTCAGCACATCTGGCAGTCAGCGTCCGATGGTCAACTATCTCACACGTTGTCGACTTCGAGCTCGTCGTCGTCGACACCGTCACAGGAGGGCGGACGAGGCGGAAAGCGGAAGAAGCAGGTCAGGCGCGAAGATGAAGGAGATGAGTTCAGCGACGGCGACGGCTCGGGATATCTGCCGACCAAGCGTCTTCGACCGAACCCGAAGGAGGACGAGAACCTTCGCCTGAGCTGCCCGTTCCGTAAGCGTAATCCGCATCGTTTCAATGTGAGGGATCACCACAGCTGCGCCATGACATATTTCCCCAAGTTTGCAGAGCTCAGGTTAGTTGGACTAGGTTGTCATGAAGAAAACATGGCTGATCCGCAGCAGACAGCACATCGTCAAGCAGCACAAACGGGATGATCCTTCATCCTACGTGTGCGATCGATGCAACCGCGACTTTGTAACGAGAAAGGAGCTGCGAGATCACCAACGACTGCCTAAGGAGCTGATGTGTGATATTGCGGATCATGACGCTGAGAGCGGCATTGACCCCAGTACCGCCACCAAGCTGCTGAGCCGGAAGCGAGCGAGCGGCACCTCTCCTGAAGTTCAATGGAAGGAAATCTGGAACATTGTCTTTCCGGATGATGATGACAGTGATGTTCGACCTTATGGTAAGAGATGATTGAGTATAAGAACATGGATGAGTTGCTAATTTGCGATAGAATACACACCCGTGATTGAACATTTTGAACTCGCAGCCAACTACCAACAGGCCTTTGACCAGCTCAAGTACTCGCTCCTCGACAAGATCTCCAACAAAGTAACCCTCGAGACCCTCTCCACAAAGTTCTACCAATGCTTCGTCGAGACCCTCGACCAATGCATCACAGACGCCCAGAGCAGACCCTATACCAACCGCAGCAACAAGAAGAACGAGATTGTTCGGTCACAGGCCGCGCAAGCTGTCGTCCAGCGGAAGGGCCGGGACATCTTGCCCCGACCTGACTCTGGAGTGGTCATGGACGACGGGTCTGAGGAGAGTGGCAGTATCATGGGGACTGGACTCAACCATAGGGATAGTGTACGGACTGTTCGTGGTGTCGCGAGGAGGGGAAGCAGCCAAATCCCCGAGACGGTGTGCGAGGTCCTCCCTACAACGACGGCTTTGTCGAACGGCCTTGACGACTTGATGCGCCAACCCTCCATGACACCGATGGGTATGCCAACGACGATGGGCGCTGCAGATGTCCACGCCTGGAACAACAGCGTGCTATACTCACAAGTCGGCGACGGAACCATTCTCCCAGATCATTTCATGCCCACAGGTGGTTTGACGCCTCAAACCGAGTACATGAATATGAACTGGGCAACGCAGATGTACCAACCACAACCAGGATTTGACGGGATGGGTAATGGGTTTACGGGATTTAATGGACAACAGCAATGAAGAAAAGGGTGGCATGGATTGATGATGCAGGCTGTGCCTGCTTGTATTTTTAGTCATAGTATTAATATCCGCTGCGCTTTGAAGCGCGCGAGGAACGTGTGTGCGATACAGCACTTAACATGATAGTCTTTATGAATTAAAGATGTTGCTTCGACAGGCATCAGGGTGATAAAGTTGCCATGTCAAATATCCGCTCCCCTCGTAATCTCCCCCAATCCCTGGCTAGCTGCCTTCTGTAACATCAACTCCTTGGCCTGCTCCGCCAAGTTCCAAGTCACGGCGCACTCTCCAAGCGCCTGCATCAACGGCTGGGCTTCGGCGGGGACTCCCAGGGTGTTGATCGCCCGACTGGCTTGGACGACGCCGTAGACGAGGATCAACGGGGCGTGACGTAGACCATACTGATGTCGGTATCTTCGAAGTATTGACGCAATGTCTTCTGCTGAGGAGAGGCAGTATTCGCGGGAGGCTTGGTCTGCTGTCGTGGGTAGCGATGAGAGGGCTTGGTCGAAGTTGAGGGCTATTCGGGCGCTGTGGAAGAGTAGGCTGTTACTTGTAAGCAAGTTAATTGACAAAATGAGGGAGGAACTGACTGAAGCATCGCGACACTGGGAATTAGAGGTGTGTCGATGGGTTCCCATTTGTTCCACTCTGCGCGACCAGGTAATGCGGCCTTCCAGCGACAGAGCTCAATATTGAGTGTATCTAGACAAGCTCTGCGGCTCATGCCGTTCATGTTGGATCGTGGAGAGAATAGTGTACATAGCATACGCTCGATTACTCTTGAGAGATGGATCTGTTCACGGTAGTATGGAACCATGGATCCGATCTTGGTCAATTCGCTGTCGGTGCCTGAGAAGCCGACTGAGCGCCATGGCCTCAGTTCGGGATAATCACTACACGATAGTCAGTATGCGACATTGGAAATAGAGGGACCGTGTAGTACGGTTGCTGCTCCATTGGCTCAACCTCTGCATCGTCGTAGTAGAGAAACACTGGCCGCCCGAGGATGAGACTGATGAGCTTGTCTGAGATGTAGCATCCCCAATAGATGCGTCTGCGGATCTCGACGTCTTCGTCAGTGGTCAAGGAAGCATCGTACGATATCCAGTTCTTTGGGTCTTTCTGGAAGCCCATGTCTTGGGCGATACGAAAGGCGATACCTGCGTGCTCACGAGTTAGATGGTGATGAGCCTGGGACACAAAGCGAACTGCTTACCGGAGAACCCCCAGCCCTTGGAGAGATTACCTCTGCCAATCTCGTAGAATGCGAGGCAAAGAAACGCCTGTACCGTGACGATAGATGGCTTCGTTAGACCAGTTACCATGAGTATGCTCTCGGCCGCTGTATAAAACTGCTCACTCGATCTCCGATCTTCCTCATCAGGCGACATCAAAGTCCCAAGCGCACAAATAGAAAGCAGCAACGCCGAAGACCAATACTTGCAATTGACCCGATCTCCAAAATGATCCTGCAAAAAGCCCTCTCTGTAGATGAACATGAACTGCGGGTACTGCCACTTGAAGAATTGCATGAGCGCCTTGGCAATGACTGCGTCTTCGATGTTGATGCCAAAGTGTTCCAGGACATGCGCAAAGTTGGATTCGGAACCTGTGTAGAGGGGCGGCTGGGTTGTCGCATCTTTGGCGGCGAGTTGGGCTTGGTTGACTGTTTGCGCGCGGTAGATGCTTGTTGCACCGTGGTAGATGAGGGAGCCATCGAGGCTAGGCTGGAGATCGGCTTGTACATGCGTGTTGTTATCTGAGGAGGAGGTTGTATCTGGAGCGGTGAAACTGCTGACTGGTGGTTGTTTGCGAAATGATACCGTGCTCAGCAAAGCTTCCCGCTCTCTTGGTGATGCTACCTGGACCTGAGTGATGAAGGACTCGAGCCATGTGACTCGATCTTCAAGGCTTTTGACGTAGTCATGCGAGGCGGGACGTCTCTTGCGATCTAATTGACTGTATTCACAGTTATGCTTTGCTTTGACGCAGTTCTGGCATGGCTCTGTTCGAGAGCATTTCAACTGTTGGGGTGAGTGAGTTGAACTTTCGACAGGATGACCGTCGGACCTTGCGATATTGACATCTCTTGCAGCTAGAACATGTTGGAAGCTGTGTAAAGTAGGTTTGCGAGAAACTTACGAGAGATTCTTCTTTTCTTTAGTCGCATCTGGCTGTGTGGCGTCCATGATGACTGATCGTGGGAGGCAATGGTCTTATCAACAAGCCCCCTGAAGGAGAGAAATGCGCCATGACCCATCACGTGCGGAGAAAGAGACATTTTAAGATGACGTAAGTCTTTTTGTTTGGAGGGTAGTCATAAGTTTACGAGCCAAAGTCCAAGTCAGTCCAACTTTGGCTTTAGCCTTGTATCAACAGGTACATATACCCAATTGTTGGACCTCAGTCGAAGAGGAAAGGGAGGCGACTGAACAGCCATGGATTGATATGCGAGCAATTTGAATGAGAACTTAACGAATCACAAAATGCACTCTCTACTATCTATTACCATGAAACCAAAAAGTCAAGTCAGAGTTCACTCTATTCTGAAGCATCAGACTCTGTCTTATTCGCAAGATCCATCTCCAATCCAGCCTGGATAACATCTGCCAACCTCTTCACATCGTGCAAGTTACTATAGAATCCAAACGAAACTCGAACACCCCATGCAAAGCATGTTGCAGCAACGTCATGAGCCTTGAAATGTCTTGCCCATTCGTCACCGTACAGCTTGAGGATGTACAAGTGCGGTGCGTGGTGTTCACGCTCCGGTGGGCCTGCAAGCTCAATACCAATAGTGTTGCACTTTTCTCTCAGAGCATCTCCGAGGTTGTAGAGATGCTCCTCTACGTCGTCTGGCTCCATCGTGTCGAGATAGAATTGGAGAGATGCCTTGGCCGCTGTAGCCCCCAAGAGGTCGAGATTGGCATGGTCATATCTCCGAGCTGAGGGATGAAAAGCGATCGGGTCATCCGAGATCAAGAAATCCTCAGATGGAAACTCAAGAGATCCGTAACCCACAATAGGAGGCACTGGATTGTTGCTTTCGATGAATTCTTGGCAGACGTAGAGAGCCGCAAAGCCTAGTGGGCAGTTGAGCCCCTTGTGAAGGCTGAATGCAGCTGCGGTTACACCAAGGGCTCCCACGTCGACATTGGCAAAGCCAACCTGCTGAGTTAAATCAGCCAGGACATGGATGCCTCGAGGTCTGTACTCGGCGCAGATATCTGCCACGTCGTTCCTTTGGCCGCTGTGGAACATGATGGAACTGATGCCGATGCATCGAGTTCTTTCATCCACATACGACTCAAAGGTGGCTGCATTGGCGATGGTTGAAAAGTCATAGTTGCTGGCATCTGTTGGAACTTGTCGAACTTCAATGCCTTGGGATCGAAGCGAGAGCCATCCGTACGCTTGGTTGGGATGCTCGCAGTCTAGGATCACCACATTGTCGCCTGGCTGTAGCCGAAGACTGTGCATGAAATAGCCCATGGCTTCGGTAGTATCTCTTGTGAAGGAGATGTTCTTCGGGTCGGTGCAGATGTACCGTCCAAGCAAAGCTCGGGCATCTTCCACAGCCGACTTCCAGAACGGCTTGGGAGAAAGATGGTGGAGCCACTCGGAGCAAAAATTTCCAATGGCTTCGTGAACGACGAGATTTGAAGGGGGCATGAAGCCGGCGTTGAGATGAGTAATGTTCTCATCTGCGACGAGCGGCACCAGGCGTCGAAAGATGTTGAACTTGTCCGATGTGGGCGATGCGAAGGTAGTCTTGGGCTGTTTGGCGACTGGTGCTGCCTCTTCTGAGAAGCTTTGGGTGCTGATAGGTGCCATTGTGTCTGCACAAAGAACAGAGGAGTGTGGATTGTGAGGTGTACTGAATTATGGTGAACTGGAGGCGTACCCTGATACTTTTATACACTAGAGGAAGCTTTAAAAATGTGGACTGTCTATGACAGACACGGCATCTCGAGAACATGATGGACTCATTTCAAGACTGGAGAATTACACCTTTGTGTGAACGGGGACCAAACCCCATTGGGTTTGTTCTGATGATGAAAGACAAGAACACTACATCCGATGGCGAGGGACCCGAAGGCTCATGCGTCCTGTAGGAACAGAGCCTAGAGCCAAGCTGCTGGGTACCAAGGTCAGCATTATTATATTAACAAAGAGGCCGGGGCGGTAAGCCAAGTCGGCTCGTGTCCGGCGATGAGCCCGGGGCCATCAGAACGGGGACCCAACTCCATGGACCCACTTGCTCCGGCGCCGCTCCGGGTTTGGCGAGGACGGGGACCAAAGTCCGCTTGAGCACGTGAGCCCCTAACCGTCTTAAAGTGACTACCCTAGGGATAATAACGAGATAGCTCGCAAATTTTCTACATCGTTTCTGCGTTGATATACACGCGTTGAATAATTTATGGTTATTTGTTGATAGTGAGATACGTCTGTAGATGTTTCTCTGATTAAGGTCGCCAAATCGTGAAACAGACCCTCCAAGGGCTATTTACTGAAGTACTATGAGAGATAAAACACTTTTGTCGTATTTGAGCAAACGTCCGTGGAGGCTTCAAGATGCAAATGTCGAACTACATCATGATAACTGCGGTTTCTACATCAGACGCATTTACGGGCCTGGTCAACGGCAGTGAAAACTCATTCTGGACTTGGTATTCTTCAACTTGTAGATCGCGGCCTTTTCCTTCCATGTCTCGCCGGGTTTAGTGACAGTTAGTGTTGCTACGTTTACATGGCAACGCAACTGCCTACCAACGACCATTGGATCAACGGCCGTGAGGTCTAGCTTCATGCGATCCGGATGGAGACGATAGGCAATTTCGGCCCCAGCAGCCGACGGACTTGAAAGACGAGGGCCCGGCTGACGCTTTGTGATTCGACTGCAGAGGCTGATCAGATGAGGTCATGTTTCATCGGGCACGGACATGAAAGCCGAGTTCCGTACGGAGTAACACTGCCTACTTTATGTTTCTGGTCTAGACGGAAAAATAAAAAAGGGAAAAAGGAAGTCTCGGAACAAATTTTCCGATGATTATTGCCTCTTCTAGCGAACGGAACGATGCTATATGTGGCAGCTCAGATTGTTTCAGGTTGCCTCAAGGCGTTGCAAGTAAAGCACACCACCAATCGTTCGACTCCAAGTTTAAAAGTGATAGATGACCTCTGGGGATACTTTTCAAGTGGTATTTAAATATCCAGTTTCCTATGCTTCCTGCGCCCCTCAACCTAGTGTTGATTCCCCCATCCGTTCTGTTTCCTGTTGTATCCTTTCTTCAGCGTACCACAATGTTGCTGGCTCGACTCTTTTCCCTTTGCCTTGCTATTGGCTCAGTCATCGCCGCTCCTAAGCAAGAGCGCAAAACTGCCCAACAGTCACCCAGCATTCCTAGCCGTTTCAAATGGACCTCGACCGGACCCCTCATCGCGCCCAAGAACGATGGCCGAGGCATCGCTGGCATTAAAGATCCTACCGTCGTCGAAGTAGATGGGACTTATCATGTCTTTGCCAGTACAGCTCAGCTGTCAGGCTATAACCTCGTTTACTTGTCCTTCACGGATATTGAAAAGGCAGGTGATGCCAAGTTTCACTATCTGGATGAGACTCCCATCGGAAAAGGCTACCGTGCTGCTCCTCAAGTCTTCTTCTTTAAGCCGCAAGGCCTTTGGTATCTGGTCTTCCAGAATGGCAATGCTGCCTACTCTACCAACAAGGATATCGGCAATCCTGCTGGCTGGAGCGCCCCCAAGAACTTTTACCCTGCCCAGCCGGATATTATCAAGCAGAATATCGGCAATGGTTACTGGGTCGACATGTGGGTGATTTGCGATTCTAAAAATTGTCACCTCTTCTCTTCAGACGACAATGGTCACCTTTACCGTTCTTCGACCACGCTCCAGAAATTTCCTGAAGGCATGGATAACACGGTTATTGTGCTCTCCGACTCCAACCCACATAGGCTATTCGAAGCTGCGTGTGTATATAAACTCGAAGAAGGCGGCTATCTCCTGCTGGTGGAGGCTATTGGAACCGATGGTGCACGATACTTCCGCTCCTGGACAGCATCGGCTATCGACGGGGAATGGACTGGCCTGGCTGATTCGGAGGAGAACCCGTTTGCGCGATCAAACAATGTCAACTTCAGCGGCACTGCTTGGACCAAGAGTATCAGCCACGGCGAGGCGATCCGCACCAAGACTGATCAGACATTGACTGTCAGCCTTAAAGGCATGCGCTTTTTCTACCAGGGTATGGACCCTGGCGCTTCTGGAGAGTATAATGCTCTGCCGTGGAAGTTGGGTCTTATCACGCAGAGCAGTTCTTGATGGGTTGCAAATGATTAGTCAAGGTGTAGTTAGCTCTATTTCTCCGCGAGGCCGAGTGGTGTGGCAAACTGAAAATCAAGTTCCGAGACAATATTCATGTGTTGATAACCTGCCTGAGCTCGACTGTAATGAAGAATTCCTCTTGTGATAATGTGACAGGTTAATCTCATTAAAAGAGATCTTGAGTCTATTAATCCAAGTCTAACCCCCGAGTTATGTGCCTCCAATACATTCTAACACTTTTCCTTTCGGCATCAGTTCAAACTAAGAGTCAGGCAAAAAGAAGGCGTTTGAAATCCAGATAGCTAGGGGCACAACAGCAACTATGACAGTGGAATGGGGACCAGGAGTAATGGTGTATCCCCAAGGCGCGCCGACAGCAAAGTAGATCATCATAGCCGCCAGAACAATACAGATAATTCAGGTATACTTGAAGCTCTCAATCATCTTGTCCAGGCCCATGAAGATCGTTAGGTTTAAGCTTTTTGGTTGTAGATGCCTATTTAATGTTGATGCTGAAGGCGCGGTAGATGAGAGCTTTGGCACAGTTCAAGCTAGTGCCGCCAAAGTAGATGATGAGGAATGGGAGCCACTTCATGGCCTGGAGGAGAGTGCACTAGAAGACTGCCTCCTTTAACTGATGGCGGACCATGCTGAAGGCGAGGGAACCAAGGCTGTTAAAGACGACAGCGTGAGATAGCTAAAACAGGTAGCTTAATACCCTTTAAGAGGTTATTTAACTTTTTATAATATAGCTAAGCATAAATCTTTTATTTATATTAATTATATATTTAAGATATATAAGAGAAAAGCCTAAGAAAAAGTAATAATATTAGTATTAAGATAATAATACTATAAAATATTATTATTATATTCTTTTTATAGCTAGAACCCGGTCCTTGATGGGATAACTATGTATGACAGATAGTCGTCGTTGACACTCGATTTAAGGCTTCTCCTTATCTTAGCCCCTGGCACGAGGATCAGCCCTACGATAGAGAGCTCCATATCTAATTCCATCAATAACTGCCGCGTGGGCCTGAAATTAACAATCCAGTAATATTCACACCCGCGCTTTAAACCTGATAGAGTTAGGAGCTGTAGTTGGATCCAGAAGAGAGCTTATTTGCTCACAAGAATACCCATATTGGTGTCAGATACCCTATACTACAACACGATTCCAGGCTGCAACGCATCAGGGCTATGGGATTGGAGAGTCATTCCATCTACTAAGAATGGCTGAATTGTAAGATGAAGCTCGATAATATAATACTAGGTCAATTCCTCGTGGAAGAATAAGATTTCCTAGATCTAGAGTAGAAGGTCATGTGGGTGGGTTGGTAATTGTGCCACGCCCAACAAAGGTCGTAAATGTTCTTCCTTGTTAGGTCGAAAGGTTAGGCATCAATGCATTTGTTAATCGGTCATGTTTGGACGAACTATCAACAACGCGCCCGTCTAATCCCCAGAATCTTGCGAATCCGCAAGCCTTGAGAATCGAAACCAGCTTGACAGGGGGAGTAGAAGCCATGCCAGACGTCCAATCACCAGAGACATTGGAGACGAGCCGGCTGACAGAGCTTTGCCTTTCGGAAGAGGCATGTGGCTCAGTCAATAATCACCGAAAGTCACTAACATAGCCTGTAGTGCCACGTCTGTGATAAATTGCTGAGTCTGCTTCAAGCGCCGGTCGATGGTCCTGGCTACCCAGAGTACCGCATAGATTGGGACGAGGTTTTGGCCTCTACGTGCTCCCACCATCCAAAGATGCTCGCCGGTATCCTCGGTGTTGACTTAAAGCCCAACGTTGCTGAGGATATATCTGTCATGCGGTTTCGAGGGCATGACCACATACAAATTGTCGCTACTATCAGGTCTCCAGATGGTGAGAAGCAATTTGGATCAGGGGAGCTGCAACTCCTCTCCAATGTACAGAATGGTCAACGAACCGAGGGCCCAGGCAAACTTGTCAACCCACGCTGGATTCACCCCGACCAGGTCAGACTTTGGAAGGAGAAATGCCTTGCTCTACATGAGAATACCTGCGGGTCGGCATCGGAGTTCGGCCATGGCATCCAACCAACATGGGTCATTGATGTTCAACGTCAATGTCTCATACGACCATCACCCTCTGACAAGTACGTGGCTCTAAGCTATGTATGGGGCAAAGTGCCGACCTTCATGACGAAACTCAGCAACGTTGCTCAGCTACAGAGGCCCTCGGCGTTGGCCTCCGGCAATACGGACATACCAATTCCAAGAACCATTCGAGATGCCATGAGCTGTGTTCAACAGGTTGGTGAGAGATATCTCTGGACGGATTCTCTGTGCATCGTCCAAGATGACTTTTCACTGAAGAGCACCGAGATCAACAACATGGCGGCCATTTACTCCAATGCTACCCTAACGATAATTGCCTCTGATGGAGTCGACGCTGACAGCGGTCTACCGGGGCTTGAGGGCCTCACTGCGCCGCGGCATGCGGCACAGAAGATCCACACACTGCGGCCTGGCACCGAGATCGTCGAGAGCATTGGACCTACTCCTGGGCTATTCGCAGAACCCACAAAGTGGAGTACACGTGGATGGACATATCAAGAGTACGTCTTCTCACAGCGCAGACTTCTTTTTGAGGGTGGCTGGGCGCGTTGGATCTGCGCTTATGATACCTGGTGTGAGGTTGGAGAGGCACGCGATGGCAATGGTGTTGGAAATATGGATGTGCGAAGAGCCATCACTAGGCCCGTCCCGAATCTGGAGCTACTTCAGTCCATGATCAATCAGTATAACAGGAGGGATCTGACATATCCCGAAGATGCCCTGAATGGGTTGACTGGCGTTCTCAATGCTTTCACGCCCAGATTTGATGGGGGATTCATCTCTGGTCTCCCAGCTGCCATGTTCTACATCGCAGTCCTGTGGGAGCCCTTTGATACGCTCGTTCGTCGACAGGCAGCAACATCTTCACATACTGATGTCTGCTTGCCGAGTTGGAGCTGGATAGGCTGGCGAGGCGGACTTGCGCCATTCGCTTGGTCGCCAGCCTTGGACTTTGTGAGATCAAGCAAGATCAGGGAGGGAGCACGTTTCTTTGACAGAGTCGAGCCCCTCGTCGAATGGAGCTGGAGGAAGGATCTCAACACCCAAAGAAATGGAGTTTACTACACATGGTTCGAATATCAGCAAAAGTTCATTGGGAAACATTCAGATCCATCAGCTCCTTGTCCCCCAGGATGGACGAGGCACGACGCCAAACCTCCGTCTTCAAAGGAGAAGTTTATCTATGAGGGACCAGAACCGGGTTATCCATCGGATTATCTCTACAAGCACGAATCTGAGCCAGAGTCTGAGTTTTGGTATCCAATCCCGTTGCCAGACGCATCACCCTTGCCAGGAAGCCAGATAGCTGCACGGTTCATTTCTTGCCAGACGAAAAGAGCATTCGCATATCGCGGCGAGGTTATCACACCGACGTACAGAAGAGGCGGCACAGTGATTTCAATTCGTGATGGGAAATCTACTTGGATTGGTGCTCTACGACTGCACGAAAGGTCCACGTGCATGGACGGAGGTACTGATGATATCAGAAACCAACCCATAGAACTGGTCGAAGTTGCTCTTGGCTCTGTTCCAGAGGATGCTCGAAAGTGGCTGCCGTACCATCAGGTGCTAGATGAATGGGATCATGAGGAGAGGCCGAAGAATGGCTACGTCTACAAGTATTACTTTGTCTTGTGGGTCGAGAGGAAAGGTGATATTGCGTATAGGAGGGGTTTGGGGCGGGTGCAGCGGCAACTATGGGAGGCACAGTCACGAGATAGTATTGAATTGACTGTTGGATGAGCTTAGCTGAGTCTTGATGAGGTTATTTCTCTTCGTCCTGTCCACCATGCGTACAATATAGAAAGAGTCACGCTATTTCTACAGTACCTCATTGCTAGAAGAACAGTTCATCAACCCCCTTGTAATACCATAAATTCCCGCCAGTTTCCTCGAGACTATCTGTAAGACGTCACCGAGAGTCGGAAGCAATTGACTAGAAAACTTTTTGGTCTTTTCCATTTTTAGCGATGCTTAGGATTTTCACGAAATGAAAAGTGTATTCAGCAATCACCAACTCCTATTGTGATACATTCTGCGGAGTGAGCATGCTGCAAGCGGCGTGGCATCTTCACCTCAAGCGAAACGAGAGTGTTTGGCGTGTCTGTAGTGGTGTATGGGAACTCTCTACGGCTGACCCATCGTGCCCATGGGGGCCATCATCGTGGCCTGTGAGTGAATGTCATGTCCTGTATGGTGACTGTGGTTGTGATGGGCCATCATCGTGGCCTGTGAGTGAATGCCATGTCCTGTCTGGTGACTATGGTTGTGATGGGCCATGATCGGGTTTGCGTGCTGATTGTGTATTGCTTCCTGCTGTGTGGTGTACTGGATGATGGTGTCCTGCTGCTGGCTAAGGGACGCGGCAAACTGCCGCTGCTGCTGTTGCTGCTGCTGCTGTTGCCGCTGCTGCTGCTGCTGCTGCTGCTGCTGAATCTGTCCCTGGTTCTGGTTCTGCCACTGCTGCTGTTGTCGGATTCGAGCCTGGACAAGGCTGTGCAGGTACTCGGACAAGGCGGAGTCGGGCTCCATTCTCAAAAGCGTGATGTAGTCGCCCTCCATGTTGTCGCTGAACCAATTGTAATCGAGGGCGCGGTTGGACGGCGAGATGAGGTCCTCGGCAAGCCCGCGAGCGAAGCTTTGGCAATCGTGGAAGCCAAAGAAGTAGTAGCCACCATATTCGGTGCCGAATTTCCCCTCCATGCGATGGGCCACGGCGTCGACCTGGGCTTCAGTGAGACTCGTCCAACCGATGAGGGCTATGATGTAGTTGTCGGCGTAGGGACGGCCTTCTGACCGCATGATCTCATCTCGATGGGCCATGAGATCTGGCAGACGGTCCCATCTCTCTGGTTTTTGGAGTTTCCACTTCTTCGTCGGCAGAAGAGAGGAGAGAAGAGCACCGGAGGCGGCACGACGTGTCGTGTTGAGGCGAAGCTCGTACTTTTTCCCGTAGCATGCGATGACCCAATGGTTGAACTCGCCGTTCTTGATGCGACGCGAGAAGTAGACTGGTTCGCCCCGGGATGTGTCGCGCTCTTCATCAAGACGCTTATTTGACAGGCTGATAAGATGGAGTTTGCGCCGCTCATCCTCTCTGCGAGCGGATGCTTCTGTGTTGAAGTTGGATCGGTGGGTGTAAGTTTCTTCACCATGCTCCCTCGCTCGGCGTCTCCGACGGTAGTGCGTGATTCCTCGGACAAAAGTAGCACCTAATAGCGTGCCTCCGACGATTACAGTGCCTCCGACGAGCGCCGCCCCGGCAAGCATGGTGCCTCCGACGATCTCCATGGCTGGGGCGGGGTGGGGGCGGAAGGAGACGTCTGCTGCGTTGGTTTGTAGATATGTGATGCTGGTGGGTGGATGAGGTTGGAGAATGTAAGAATGTGCAAGATTGGTAGGTTACAGGAGATGTCATGGAATGTGAGAGAGGAAGAAAAGTTGAAAGGGAAGGGAAGAGGAAGGAAGGAGGGAAGAGGAAGGAAGGAGGGAAGAGGAAGGAAGGAGGGAAGAGGAAGGAAGGAGGGAAGAGGAAGGAAGGAGGGAAGAGGAAGGAGGGAAGATGAAGAGAGGAGGAAGGAGCCGGATGGGAGGGCAAGAGCTGCAGCCTAACAGACGATAGTCACACAGGGCTTCCTCAACACTGCCGTTTGCTCTCTGTGTCGCCCGAGAAGGGGTTTCATTAGGTACGTAGGCACTAAAATCACGAGGCCTTGTGAGATTCTGTGATACGTAAGCAACGTGCTTCGTTACAACGCCTCCAAGGCGGTGTGATTCTGACACGCTCACTCCCACAGCAGCCTGACAATCAATCACTTCAAGAACAACCTTTTTAACAACGACTGCAAGATCGTTTTGTCTACCTTGGGCGACAGATTTCCCCAACCGCTACGAGAGTTAAACGCCGTGATCTAGTGAAGCTCTCTTCCACAACGTCCAGATGGCCGTGCCTACTTCACGTCAAGATGATCTGAGGGTTCCCTTCAATCCGGAGCACTCATTCTTCTCTGTCCCCGGCAGTATTTGTATGTATAACCTTTCTTTCTCTTCTACTCTGATTAATGGACAGACTAGTGACGATGAACCCACCCAACACCGCATCCGAAACTCCGCTCCCACCTCTCCCCGTTCTTCCTGCTGTGGCTGTCAGGCACAGAGAGCTCTCTAGGTTCATTCAGGATGACCAAGGGCCAGAAAAGTTTGTATCCGCCGACCTCGACGTGTCTCGGCTCAATCTCCTCCACAAGCATCTCTGGCTCGCTGGTCAACAACGTGCGGCTCGACCCCTTCATCGCCAAGTGCTCTCCGGTCGAACTATACTCCCTACCGAGCAAGCTGACCTCCACCTCCTCTGGATTGACGGACGGCTCTTTATTAAGCCATGTCCGGAGTACTTGCTGAGCTACAAGTTCTAGGAGGACTACATCTGCAGCAACGCTACGAACTGGGGTAACGCCGTTGGCTTGTTGATCTCATACACCCAGCTTGTCAGACGGCAGAGCGATTTGAGCATCGCCCACTCTGAGGGTATCCTTCCCGAAGCTGTAACATGGGAGCGCTGGACAGCCCTGACTAGAGCTGTCTATGAAAAAGCCCCCCTCGGCGACTTCAGGCTCATCAATCCCAGATTCAGCTACGGCGAGCTTCGTCTCGCCCGTATCAACTGGATTCACCGGGTCTGCTCCAAGACGACAAGCGTCCACGACTTTGCTTGGGGCTACTTCAACGGCAACCCCGACTACACCTCCTTCTTTCAGCGTAATATTCACATCATCACTGCCGCGACCGTGTATATCGTCGTGGTCCTCACTGCAATGCAGGTTGGTCTGGCAACAGATCGTCTGCAGGACAGCGTGATGTTCCAGAACGCGGCATACGGCTTCACCCTCTTTGCTGTCATCGGTTCTGTGGGTTCCTTGGCCGTCTTGGTTTTCGTCGTGATGGGATATTTATTTCTCATTAACTTGTTTGACACGTTGAAGAAAAGGAAGCAAGTCACATCTCAACACCCGGGCGAGTGGGAGAATGTAGCCCTTGCCGATCTGCGCAGCAGGCACTGAAGAGATTAGTCTGAGGTTTCACTTGACACCTTTCAGTTCATTCCCAAAGATCAAGTAACTATTACTAGCTGTTTCTATAAACGCCCTTTCTCTTTTGCTGAGACGTATAAATTGCCTCCTATGGTTTGTAGTCTTCTTCAACTATCAGATTCTGAATCTGCCGTCGTCGGAGCCCAATATTACCGCCATTAACTAACGGACAGCACATGACCTCATTTAGTAATTTCGGAAATGACACATTCTTTACATATGACTTCATGCCCACTACCTTCATCGCATCTACGACACAATTAACAGCACAATCTGTCGGATAAATCTTGGCCTGCATCGACATCTCGCGCTTTACCTTCCACTCAACCGTAGGGTCGTCCAGTGTGTGAACTGCCTTCTAAACTAGCAAACGGCTTGTCTCGATGCGCATCTTGTAATCAATGAGCTTATCAGCCACGCTTTGGTGTTCGATAATTGGCTTAGAGCCACCGCGGGTGTCAGACTTGGCGAATGCAAGTGCTTCGTTAAATGCTGGGCGCATCGTTCCAACGGCCATCGCGCCGACTAGGGCTGCCGACATGGCAAATGCTGTCTCGGCGATAGAAACAGCCTCTCCAGGAGGGCAAAGTAGATTTTCGTCAGGGATACGGAATTCGGTGAAGCGAGTGTACGGGCCATGCTCTTCGAAGACGAATCCCAGCTGCCGCAGAAGCATCTTCTATGGAACGTGCACTTCTCAAAACGATCCTCGACTGAAATCTCTGAGCAGCGCGAGTACTGGATCCCTTGGCTCCTCATGCAGGTCGCCTCTCACCCCGCACCACCCATCCTCAACCACCTCTTCATTCAACTCGTGGCTATCCGTCGCCAGAACGGCACGCCCCAGTCAAGGCTCTTCCTTCAGCAGAGCGTTGATCGAGCGCTTGTCCACTCAGGCTGGGTCTTTAGACTTCCGAGGCACTGCGAAGAGCACAACTTAGAAATCTGCGATCCCTTGATAGGTCATGTAGTTGCCGTCGTGGCCATTATACCTTGGCAATTCTGGCTTGCAAGCGACTAAGCGGCGTCGCAGAAGGCCAAAAATGACTTGGAATGGTGCAAATCCTTCCTTGGAAGGTTATCTCTTGTCTGGGCTCGCATCTCGCAGAAGGTATCGATTCCCCTCTCGCTTCCCTGCACCTAGTACTCACGTTTCTAGCTTGAGATCTTGAATCAGATCGAAGTAATCATGGATAGCAGCCTCCAAACAACTAATGATAAGGGAATATCGGTCGTCTTTTAGCCATCTCTTTTCTGGGCGCTTGTCGATCCCAAGATTAGCCACATGACGCCGCCTTCACCTCCTAATGAAGGGCTTGGGAGAATCCCTGATGCTAGGATTCAGATCACTACGCACTTTGTCCATCCTTTGAAGAAGAATAGAAGCCAACAGCCTGTCATAGATCCCACCAGCACAGGAGGCTCGGAGGAGCCGTTTGTTGTCGATCAGGAGCTCATCGAGCAGGTTTATTTAGATGATCTGTGATTAGCTTCGTATTCTGGCGTTTTGCGTAGACACAGTACATAAAAAGCAAGACTGCAACCGCCATGGTCCATAGCGGGGCTACAGGCCACCAGCTCGATGTCCAAGCGTATTCTTCAGAGAATAGCTGGTCATTCTGAGCCTCGACAGCCTGACGGAACCGATAGTTGATCAAGGCAATGATAAACCAGACACAAAAGAAAGAGGTGCTAGTGCTGGAAAGAAGCCATGTAAACCCAAACTTGCCTCCGTTGGTGAGGTTGATGTAGGTCAAAAAGGTGCCAACAGCACACGTGTTTATTAGAGACAGCCTCGGCCGGCCTTGGTCGTCAACCTTGGCAAACGCCTCAGGGATAGTTAAGCTTCTGATGGGACATGGTACACAAGATCCGTGACACAACGTAGACTAACTCGGAAGCGATCGCGAGCAGATCGCAAATCATGCCAGCGTTGAGTAGACCAGGTAAGCCCTTGATACCGGCATCGGTAATTGCGATGACGAAAGGCGAGGATGCGATGCCGCTGCCTCCGAGTAGGTGATCATCGTCGGAACGGATTAGAATCGTTATAAAGTCGACACTGACCATATAGATGATGATGACGCGGAAAGGAACGAGTTTGGCAGCATGGGCCATCGAGTAGCGGGAGTTTTGCGCCTCGCCTCCGATGATACCGATTGAAGACCTGGTCACTCATGGTCCAGAGGGCGAGAAGAGCCGAGTTTGCAAGCCCCTGGTGCTGCGTTAGTACAATCACAGGTAAAGGTACCTGGGGGACTTGCGGCAAATCCTTTCTTAAAGACGGGGAGGTCCGTCGAAGTGCTTCCGTTGTGGAGGGAGCCGTTTGGGCCGGCACCAAGAGCGATCGCCAGTGATATAGCAATGATGAAGAGAAATATTAGAATCTTGATTAGCGATGTCAAGTACTCGAACCAGGCAAACCACTTGTTCGGTAGAAGGAAGATGGCGAGGTAGGCTACTAGAAAGATGGTGACTAGCTCCAAGGTTAGCAAAGCCTCATAATTCGGGGTTTCGTGAAATACTCACGCGAGGCAGCTATAGGAAAGTCTCCACCAGTGCATAGCTGAAGCAGCGCATCGAAGAATGTCGCCTCGGCTCCGATAACAGCAGTCCAGCCTGGAGACTAAGTCAGCGTCCACAGTCTCTAGCATCAGACCCCCATTTTGAAATTCATGCCTAGCAGCTCTGCAAAGCCGCTCCAAATACCAGTGCTGGATCAACCCAACGATCGGTATAGTCAATAAAGTTGCCTGACACGGGAAACGCAATGGTCATCTCGGAAAGCGTCTGAAGAACGATCCACACGGCCGAGCAGACGATTACATACGCAATAACCATTGAACCGGGCCCGCAATTTGCGAGAGCCTTGCCTGTGGCAATAAAAAGGCCGCTCCTAATATTGGAACCAAGGGAAATTACCTGCAGTGCGTCGGTTTAGTTCCTATAAGCTGATGATCGTTATAAGATTCACTTGAACCTGCCATGGCGTAAACGAACGGTGAAACTGCCCGCTTCTATTTTCATCAAGCTCGATTACATCGGAAACCTCCATACTCCGCGTAGGCTGAAGAGCTTCCGCCTTCTTATCCGAGGGCGACATGGTCAATATCAGAGTGGATAAACGAGGAACAACAAGACGTGCGAAGTCCAATAGATACTATTACTCATACGTAATACTGTGGAGTACAGAATCTACTACACTACCAGAGATCCACGTTATTATTATAGTTGTTACCTCAAGACTCACACCCAGGTATATCATGGGAGGTTGCAACTTCCCTAACCACCTGTATGAGAAATATTCCTTTCCCCGTTCCGAATGCATTGGTACATTGTGAGCCGAAATTTGGATCACCTTGGCCAAATTCTAATCCCTGCTTGTTTTGACAAGAGGGGTTGATAAAACGACGAATGAACAAGTTTCTCACAGAGAAGCTTCACCCTCCTCGGGTTTCCGACCCCATACAATCAGTTGGTGGTAATAAGCATGTGTCGTCCTAGACTCAAGCTCATTACGAAACCTCTTGCAGTAGGTAGTAATCTCCTCTCTCGTCCATCCACACAGATCAGCCATAATGCTGATCTGCCCTTCCACGTCAAACGACATGCTCATTTTCGCCACCAGTCCGATTTCTTTAAGCCTTTCATCCTTTGGCCAACCCCCAATAGGCACCTTAATTACCCGAGATTGAATGTCCACGAAACCAGCCGCCTGGAGACCCTTTTCCTGTAGATTATAAGGAATGGGAGTAAACAGCCGTCCAAGTTTCTCGCTTCCGTCTCGGAAGATCTTCCCCCATCCTGCCAGAGCGCTGAACTCCTCTAGCGCTCCTTTCTGGCTATAGAGCGCAGGGTCGTCCTCGTGCGTCTCAATCCAACCTCCCGGTTTAGTCGCTCTGAATGCATTCCCATAGAGAGCATGCCAGTTAGTCACACTTCCGCGCAAAAATCGCATATGGATAAAATCAACAGAATCCTCGGGAAAGGTCCAATCCAGTGTAAGATCATCCATCTCAAATCTGAGGTTTAGTGGAACCCAGGTTGGCTGTATGGGTGAGATATCAATACCGATAACTTCAGCCTCAGGGAATTCGTCGGCGAAATCTATGGCCCATGTGCCCGTTCCTGTTCCGATATCGAGGACGATGTGGATCTGATTCTTTTCCAATGGCGCCAGGTGGAGTTTACCATCAAGAATGAGCAGAGACATCCGGTGGAGTAGCTCCAGCACTTCGCGGGCTCTCTCGTCATTTGGCGCCCAGTACTTGCCGTATGCATCTTGGTAGGTACGGCCATTAATGACTTTGTAGTCGAAGTAGCTGGGGGAGATGGAGGTGGTCGAGCTGGCAGAGTCTTCGAATAAGGAGGACCCAGGGCCGGTCGACTCGATCTGGTCATTGGGGTCGTCATCACTCGTGTCGGAATTCTATCGTTTGGGTCAGGTTCCAATCTGGTAACTTTCTCAAAACAAACCTACCTCCCGATGCAGCCGGGGAGCTCTTATTCCCTGAGGGTTGGTGGCATGGCTTTCCAACGCTTCGCCGGCTGTTGTTACCAGAATGTTCTGCGGCAGCGGTGGAGCGACGACAGGGGGGGCAGTCTGTTCGGTAGCCGAACTGGTGTATTTGCTGATATCAGAGAAAAGTGTCTGAGCGGTGACCATGAGAGCACATGGCTCCCTATCAAACACTGCGATAATCGACCCGCAGAGCGCTCCGGAAACCGTGTCCACTACCCAAGCTCCGGATGTCCCTCGGCCTGCAACGTGGCACGGAGGTGTTAGCTTGGGACAAGAGATAAAGCACAATCACTCACCTAACGGCGCTTTCAAGCTAAGCTTTCGGGTCCAGAGTGTTGCACGACCAATGGTAAGGGGTATCTTGGTAGTCCGAAGCGAGGCAGCTATGTGTTGCGATTCTTGGCCAATCAGGATGAGGACATCTCCAGGTTCCAGGGAGGCGTCGTCCTTGTAGCCCGATACCCATTTCTTCCCCTCGAGTAATGCACCATGTTGGAGTTCCTGTGCTGGTGGATTCAGATAGTAGTTGTCCTGTTCCCAGCCGGCGATACCTGATATCAGAGCGAAATCCGCTGGAATTAGCCGTGAAAAGCGAATGCTCCAGGTTGAGCTTTGGGCCAAGTCTTTCTCGGCCTGAGCAATGAAGTTGATTGTGTCAGATGGCGTGACGGAAATCCACTGTGTCAAGCCGGCAAGGTCAACATGACCAAGTAATTGCGCTGCATGCTGGTTGTCATTGGAGCTTTGGTGGTTCTCGACTAGCTCAAGGTCATCGTCGCTTTCTTCATCGTCGGTTGAGTTCGAGGCTAGACCTGCCAGGTCATCTCTGCCGGGTGCCTCTCCCGGCTCTGCAACAAGGCTGTTGCCAGAGCCAGATTCGAGGAAATGCTGAAGCATCACGTGGCCAGAAGTGACGCCTTGTCTCGAGGACTTGAAGCTGATGAGGCCCCCGATTCGAGACAAATTCTGTTCCTGGATTATGTTGTCCCTGATGATTGTTGTCAGGCAGAGCTGCCCGCATGCAGACCCTCTCGATGGTTGAGCGAGGATATGAGTGTATAATTCTTCGCCCCCTGGAAACGTGATGCCTTTGTCCAAGGCTAGATGCTCCTTGGCAACTGCCACACCATCATTAGCCAGTCTTAAGCCCTCTTCGACGTAGATGCTAGCATACTGCGGCGAGTGCAGCATAAGACTCTCCACCAGGCGCTTAAGTTTCTTCCAAGGAGCACTTGCCTCGATGGCCTCGTCTGTGGTTAGGATCCAGACACTTGGCCGTACAGGTATCCGCTCTTGGGCATCGTGGCGAGTTCCAGCCATCCGAAGCTCGATTGTGTACGGCGTTGATGCCAGGGTCTTCTTCCGGAAGGAACTCCATATTGAAACCGAGTTCCAGATCTCTTCGAGCCCGGGTGTGAGAAGTTTTTGGGTTTCGCGCGCCCTCAAGAAGAGCCAGGCGCATTGGTCGTCCTCGGGCCAGTGCTTGTTGGAGTACCACACATCTTTGACAGAGCAGCAGATACCCCTGGCCTTGTGAGGCTGCACAAAGTCATCTTCAGTGAAAGCGAGATCTAGAGTCGGGGGAAGTAGGGCTGGAGGTGAAGGTCGGCATTGCTGGGGAGCCGGTGCGTTGGAGACCGAGGTCTCAGTCGCTACAGCATTCATGGCCGATTGCAAACGTGAACGTAGGCCTGTTGGCTTTAGGGGCGCTCTAACTCAAATTGCCTAGGCGACCGATAGATTGCTGGAGTTTGTTGTGGTAACTCAGGTGCTGACTCTGTTGAGGGGTTTGCGTTTCATCAACTGGTTCAGGCTAGATCGAAGAGTCTTGGCGGGTCGCCTTGAGGCGCCGAGTAACTTGCACGCCTTGCAGAAGATCCTGGGCAAGCCACCAGCCTACTCCCCTGCTTATTGGGCATTGCTCGTTTATCCAAAGTGCTCATGCCCAACAACCCGGAGGCTGACATCTCCTGAACTCGTCGGGCAGATATCGTACACCCACCGCCGCTAGAGTCAACGTCCTGCCTCATCTTATACTCCCGGCTTCAATACCCACGAACAACCAGGCAAATGGATATTGCACAGCTTGACAATAGCCAAAAGTTTGAGCATCTTGCTCACATCTGGCCACAAATGCCCCGTGATGACTTCGAGACCTACGGCAAACTCTATGGCAAATACTTCTTGTATCTCGAGGAGCAGATGTCCCTGGTCCAACGCAAGCCAACCCTATACTCGGCTAGCCCTATTAATAATCTCTTCGATCTGATTCAGCGCATTCAGGAAACAGCAAATGGTACAAAGGCCGACATCTCGCCAGATGGCTCCAGTGCATCTTTCAATTCTCTCGACATAGCTGTTCGAATGTGGTTGACAATCGACGCTCAACACTCGTCTGTCCAAGATTCTAGATACTTTCATTGGTCAAAGGACACCTGTTTGTCTTCTGCGCTCCAAGATTGGTTTACGCCACCGCGGGATCCCCGAAATCACACCCTTGGCCATGTCCCTGTCGGCTTTTCAGTTCCGAACTTGATTCGCTACTACCAGTTCAGAGTGGCATGGACCAGTGATTTGCTACAGCATCTCAAGATCGACTGGGAACACAAAAAAGTCATGGTTTTTGAGCATGGCATCTGTCTACGGAACCATATCGAATACTCCGATTCATGCCCCTTGCCGAGAGCAGTGGTCCAAGAAGCGATTGACACGTTGACACTGCTTTTCCCCAATGACAGAGACACAAAAGAGTTTCTGTCTGAAGAAGGAAGGTCCATTTTAGAGGTTCCATACGGCCGGGGGCGATCGTTGTCTCTGGCGAGCTACTGCTACTGGCGGCGGAACCTTTCCGATCTCGTCGACTACTGGGAAAAAGGCCCCAAAGGATGGTCTCAGATTCGACTCAAACCTGACCGGGGAAATCTCTTGGAGTATGTCACCTTTTGGGCTGCCACGTTAGTCCTGATCCTCACAGTCATGGGAATCGCCTTCGGCGTAGCTAGCTTGGTGCTTACCAAACAGGCATTGGATGTGAGCATCCGGTCGCTTGAAGTGAGTGTTCAGTCGTATAACTTGGCATTGGCCATGGCTTGTGCAGAGTCAAACGCCACGGAAACCCTGCCAGGCTTTTGTAAATAGTACCATCTATCTATTGTACGCGGCTATCCCATTGTCATGGGTATCAGTAATGGGAGCAATGTTCGATCAGGTACTTAAATATCTTACTTGATACGGCGGCATGTCAAGGATCACCGGTCATGCTCCAGGCCAATATGCACCAATTCGACGTCGATTGAGACATTGGACTAGATGCCATGCCAGCCTCCAGAGCCCTACTATCTCCTTCTGCCTACTATGATTATCCCCCTCCCTCGCTTATCCTTGTCATCGTGTTCTTTCTTATAGCTGAAGCCCGGCCCTTGATGAGATAACCATGAACGATAGATAGACCAAAGAGGGACGAATATAAAACGAATTCCACAGGAGCATCTTGCGTTCAAAGGGCCCAAAAAGTTTGAATATTAGCGATCTACCTTGGAGTTTTGAGCAATTTGGATTAAGTTAAACCTGTGCTAAAATATTACCTTCAATGAGGCCTGGTTGGGTTTCGTATGATATCTCTGTGAATTATAGTCATGTAGTTTCGGGAGGATGAACGAAATTCTTCGAATTACAATGGCCATTTTAAGAAAGAGGAGAATAAGAAGGTATTTATAGTGAACAGAGGACGAGGCCAAGGCATTTATCCTCTCTAAGGGAAAGGGGGGATATCATCTTATACGATAAGATATATCTTTCCACTAAGCTACTATAGCTATCGCCATAGAGCTTATATTAAGGTTACGGTGTTTTCTAGCATTAGGTTTTAATGCTATCCTCTATATCTAACTGTGTTCTTTCATATCGTGACTGATAAATCCTCTTAGAAGCGTTATAGAAGTTAACAATGGCTCCCGTTTTTGGCATGTTGCATTTATAGCGGAGTCAGGACGTGTCAGAAATAAGACCAATTGGGACCTGATGTCTGGCAAGCCTCAGTCGGACGTCGGATTCTGGAACCAGCGGGCCGAGGCGAACGCGGAGAGTTCTTATGAATGTCCGGGTAATGCGGCGGCCAAGAATGCTTAATTTGCCAAGGGAGTGAAGGCTGAATTATCTGGGCGCCTCCTAGCTAAGCGGATTCATATGCAGGTTGCAACAATCTAGCCTCTCTTGGCTTGCTGACGGCATTCTTCCCGCTTTATTTGAGACAACCGCAGGCTTAGCTCACTGATTTGCCGGCCGCATCGCGATACCCCGTGCTCCCAGACGTCCCGGTGCCTTCCCAACCTTTGTGTTATCAAAAGTACATTTGGCACCCTGCAGTGGATTCCTCCAGACTCAGGGAGCAAAGCCATGTTGACGATCTACTAGCTAATTGACATCTAGTCAGTCTCTGCACTACAAGTCTACACGCGTTGTCCTCATCAGAGTTGTAGCTATCAGCACAGCAGATTCGCTATTATTGCCATTACGTGGCATAAGAAAGAAATAGTAGGATGAGACATTAGAATGAGACACTGTCGGTTCAAGTGAGCATAAGCATAGTCCTACTTGCAAGGTACAAAGCGGAGCCTTCATGCACATACGGCTTACAAAGAATAGTTTCGTTCTACAAGGTTCGCAGGTGATGATCTTTGTGCAGTATCAGGAGATCGGGTACCTCAAGTTTTTAATACAGCTTTGCACGTAAGGATCCATCGAGCATGCAGGGTGTAGATGTATGTTGAGTAAGTGAGCTGTTCAACAGAGGATGGTGGGTGATGCCAAACCTGAACTCCGTGCTCCCAAGCCTCTTCCTAAAGGTTTACATACCCTATATCTTGAATGTGATAACAAGAAGATTGCGGTTATCGCAGTGTTTGTGCGTAATAGCTATTCGTCCCGAAGGGTCACCTCACAGACATCAGAGTTCGCTTGGAGCGATATCAAAATAGGAGTGGAAATTATCCTTAATTAGGTAGATGGGAGTCATGAGTGAGCGTCCTATGGGAGCATACCGTGCCATTGATCCAGCCTCGAACTGTGTCTCTGAATCCAATGTACTTATAACTACTTATTCTTAATCGCACTCGTTGTAACAATTAAATCAGCAATATGCGATATAGGCACGCCGCCCATAATGTCACCAATAGCCACCGCGGCGCCAAAGTCCCTACCGATCCAACTCCTCAACTCAACAGCCATTAGAGAGTCCACGCCGTAGACGGAGAGGGGCTTGCTTGGCTCGATATCCTCGGGAGACATGGACATGGCTCGCGCTAGTTTGGCTGCCAAGGCACGTAGAACGATACCTGTGCGGTCTGTTGAGTCGGGAGACTGGCGAAAGAGGGCTGCTGCTTGGTGATCAGCGTCACGGCTGCTGTCCCCCTCGTCTGCCTTCGTTGAGGAGCCTGGAAGGCTGGCAAATGCTCTGAATAGCGGTCGGTCTAACCAAGCTGGAGGGGTCTGGCCTTGACTGAGTATATCAGCTGGCGTCTTCAGCCCGAACAGGACTTGGCCTTCAGCTATCAACGGAGAGTTTGGATCGCAGCATATTGACAGTAAAGCCAGCAACTCGGCTTCGTCGATCTGTTGCATGTCGTTGGCCTTTTGCCGTTGGCGCTGATAAGCTACGGTCTCGGATACAATGCCGACATTGCGCATCCAGCCGATGTCGATTGACAGGCCTCTCTGTCCCTGTGCAGTGCGATGACGGGCCAGAGCGTCCTGGAATGAGCACCCGGCGGCGTAGTTTGCACTAGCCATCTGACCGATGACACCAGCGAGAGAAGACAAAAGGATGAAGAAGTCGAGGTCTTGGGGTAATAGGCGATGCAAGTTCCATGATGCCTGTGCCTTTGTCCGTACGGCCAGATCCCATTGTGCAAAGGTCATGGTCTGGAAGGTTGCATCTTGGAGGACCATGGCAGCGTTGATGCAGCCTTTTATCGGCGGCATGGTCTTTGCACAGTGTTCGAGAAGAGCGACGAGGTTTAACTCGGAAGATACGTCGCACTTCGTGGTAGTAACGCTGACTCCCCTCTTTGCTAGTTCTTCGACGAGTTGCGTAGCTGATGAAGACGAAGGACCTGAGCGAGACGGAATGATCAAGTGCTTCGCTCCACGATCAACCATCCATCTTACGATGGCTCGTCCGAGACCTCCGAACCCTCCGACTACCAAGTAGGGAGACTGGCTATCAAACCTCCAAGACCGGCGGTCTTCGATGAATGCCTGCAGACCATTTATTAGTGACAGGATCCCAATTTCTTCAATCTGTTAGCTTACCTGGACCATGTCGTCGTCGTTAGCGCTGATGACTACCCGACAAGTGTCGTCACTGCTTTGTAGATGTTTGAAAGCAGCCTCCATCTCGGAAACTGAGAATGTTGCCGGCTTCTGGGGGGGCTGCATCTTCCCATCTGCAAGTAGTCGAGCCGCGTTCCTCACCACGCTGGCCATGACGTTAGGCTTCAACGCGAGAAGGTCAACGGTGGACAATGTAACATTTTGTGGGAGTTCCATCATGGATGCTATGGCGCTGTTCTCAGTGCCGGAAGATGCGATCTGAATCAAGTGTCCGCCCGAAGCGATGCACTCAAATGACGCCCCTAACGTCTCCTGGCTTGCGTCAGGGTTGAAGACCAAATCAACACCTGCACCGTCATTGGCCGTAAGTACTTTTGAAGTCCACACTGTGTCTCGGCTGTCCAACAGATTCCCTGTAGAGATTCCAAGAGTTTTAGCTAAAGCTGATCTCTCACCAGAATATGATGTTGCTGCAAAGGCCCTGGCCCCTTGTGCTTGGGCAATTTGGACTGCCATCTGACCAACGGCACTGTTCGCTGAATTGACCAAGATGGATTCCCCAGGTTGGATGCGGGCAACTTGAACAAGGCCATGAACAGCCACAATTATCGGGCCGAGAGTGAGAGCAGCAGACTCAAAGGATAGAGTATCAGGAAGTTTCACCGTTGCTGTATCCTTGGCCCGCGGGTACTTGCGCATGCCTCCTTCAGACATCATAAACACACGATCCCCTAGCTGGATACAGGAGTCACAGTCGGGGCCGACCCGGGTGACAATTCCCGCAGTCACACCGCAGCGGTAACGATCGGCACGTAGTCGAGACTTGGACATCTTGTTGGTTCAAGCCCCAAGCCTTCGCCTCGATCTCAACCTCATGAGACCCCAGTTCGGTGTCGTGCCTGGCATCATGTACAAGCCGAAGAGTCTCAGAAGAGCCTTTGCTTCCCAGAGAAACTCGCAAGGCTTCTGCGTCGACCCATTTCTTGGATTGGAGTCGTGGGGAAAGTAGAGACCAAAGTGCAGCGTTGTCACCAACGTCTTCCACGGCCCGGCCAGTCAACACAAGGCCATCACGTACAAGGTATTCGACCTCGTCGGACGTAGATGGGCCATAGACCTGGCAGAAAACTTTCCCAATGAGGTGAGAAGCAACTGAAAGATCTGCGTTGTCCTCAATCGTGAGGGCGACGATGTGGCTATCCGCCTGCTCAGCTCGGATAGACCGAAGGAAACCCTGAGCAACACTGTACTGGCAAGGGTGATGGTTATCGATGCCAGACGTTGTTATCCACAGAATTCTGGGCGCCCCATTGATCAATAGTTTGAGACAGGCAAAGTGTCCTTCTGTTATTGCCGAAAGAAGAGGCTTGTTGAAGGCTTCGTAAAGGCAGATGACCGTATCATTCCGAGTCGACCCCTTGAACAAGCTACTGAGTTGATCCACAGAGAAACTGCAGATGACTGACTTCCGCGAGTTGTCGGGATCAATTTTCGCAAGCACTGACTTGGCCAGCTCCTGTTGTTTCGAGTCCTGATCCTCGACGACGAGGATGAGGCGATCTGAAGGCGGAATCGAGTTGGCCATCACACCCTTCTCCACAGCAGCAGTTGAGACAATGACGCTCATGATATGGCACGGGTCATTCTTGTAGTCGCGAATAACGACATCATTGCCCGAGAAGCCATTCGCCCGCAGGCACTTGTCCCACAAGCTCTCAGGAACAGCGGCCGAATGAGGTCGCCATTCTTCGCGCGCAACCCACCAACCAGATAGCAAGCCAGCCATGAAGTTGGTGGCGATGTCGTCTGAGTTGATAACCTCAAGGAGGATGAGCTGGCCTCCCGGTCTGAGGGCCTTGCGGACATTCCTGATGGTGGCTTCAAGGTCAGGGGTCGCGTGGAGCACACAGGCAGCAACAACAATATCGTAAGATGCTGGCTCAAAGCCCTGCTCCTCGATACCTCGATCTAGATCTAGAGTCTTAAATGAAAGGCGGCCCTGGCTCTGAAGTTCAGGCCATCGACCCATCGCTCGCTCAAAGAAGGCGGGTGAGATGTCGGTGAAAGTGTACTCTGCGAAACTGCGAGCCCCAGTTCTCTTTTCTCGTTCTTGCAGGGCCGTGAGAACATGGGTAGTCATGCCTCCTGTGCCAGCGCCAACTTCTAGAACGCGTAGAGTTGGCTTCTCGTGAGCTGCCAAGTCCAAGATGGTTCCCAATCTACCATCGGCACACAGACATTGAAATAGGTCAGCGTAGAAGATATCGGCTAGGTTGGATCCAAACACGACTTGGAGAGGGTCAACTTCTCCTGCCAGAATTGCAGGTAGCCTGCGAGCACAAGCCGTGTATACCTTCCAAGCCGGGAGTACATCTTCGATGTGCGAGAGTTGAGCCTGGACTTGGTCATCGGTGATGTCCTCACTTGCTTGGATCTTGTCAGGGGACATCTTGTTGACGTGGTGCTCTATCCACTCGACGTGACGGCGTAGGCTGCTTGGCACTTTTGTGTTGTCCAAGTGTCTGAGGGCCTTAGCAGCCACAATGTCCAAAGTTGAGCATAGTTGAGCGTGGTTTGCTAGAATGACTGTCTCGTCCCTGATGTAGGTGTCTGCACGACAGAGCTGGCGAAGTCGCTCGGGATCCATGAGACCTAGCACGGGCTTCCACTCGATTCGATGGAGAAGCTTCCTCTCAACTTCCTCCGTACTCTTACTTTGTCTCGTCGCAACGACCTTGCGAATATTGCACAGAACAGACCCTTCGTCGGCCAGGGCATACACTGAGCCTTCTTCCCCGTGATCAGAATACGCTCTGTCGAGCCTATCGTAAGAGGAGTGAGCCAGCCATCTGATTGAGCACGTCTGTGGGTTTTGCCAGCCTGAAGCCGCGAACCAGGCGTCTACCAATCGTATGGGAGTGTTGCTGGAGGGTTGTTGGCCTGCGCTAGCTCGCAAGACGTGGAACGCCTGATCCAAGTCGGCAGGGTGCACCAAGCTGCTTGTTTGGCTTCTTGACTTTGCAATGTCGACACGCATTACTGCAGTTGTATTTCCATCCCAGTGTATGTCTTGACCTAGACGGAACGAGTGACCGTACTGGAGACTGTTCTCTGCAGCGTCGCTGTAAAAGACGTGCGAGTCAATAGGACGATCGACAGACCGTGCCAGCCTGAACTGCTCCCGCACATGGTCATGACTGAGGCGTCTCTGCTCCGCCGTTGGTGACTCTTTGTAGTCGACTTGAATGCTGGCACGAAGGCGTTGTGTCCATTGGTCCTCGGCGTATGAGTAAATGGCGACTTCAAACGAGCTAGTCTCGGCCTTGTGTTTCGGCCGCAGATGGACTTCTGTCTCGACCCGATCCTCCCAGGCGTTTTGAACGGGAATTAGACTGAGAAACTCGGCATTTTTGACGTGATATCCTGCTACATCTTGGTCGTTTGATACCATTTGCTGCGCGGCCTCTATTGCCATCACCAGCATGCCCGCTGCGGGATATAGTACTTTGTCATTGATCTCGGACACAAGTTAGCAACTTTCGCATCTGAAAAGAGGTGTACTACCTTGTAGTCTCCAATCCAGGGGTCAGTCTCAACACTCAAAAAGTTCCTCCATCGAGGTTCAAAAGGATTCCAGTCCGATACCCTCACCCCGAGCGTTTCTCCACGGACTGCTCCACGGAGCCGGAAGTTTCGACTGATCCGAGATTCGCTCCAGTAGCGTCGTGAATGATCAAAGGGATACTTGGGACAGTCTGTGAGGAACAGACTCTTATCGTCTGGAGACTGCTGGTTGGCTGCAGACACCGAGACAGAATGCCCAAGGCTGAATAGTTGTCCGACGAGGCTAAGCACTGCTTCCACCGCTGAGCAAGAACGGTGAAGGGCACTCATATACCTGGTTTCTTTGGCCTGATTCTCCGTCTGGTTAATGGTGTCAAGTGTAGGCCGACGAAGCGCTGGGTGAGGGCCAACCTCGACCAGATCGCTGATACTTCCAAGACCCGACGTGCTCTGGACGAGATGTTGCACGGCATCGGCGTATCTAACAGGGCATACCATGTTGTCAACCCAGTATTCCCCTTTACATAGTTCTTCCGGGCAAACCATTTTGCCATTGACTGACGAAACCATGGGAACACGGGCAAGGACCTTGGGATCTTGGCTCCTAGCAGCGTTGAGAGCACTTATCAGAGACAGGTAGTCGCTAGCAATTGACATGACAGATGGGGAATGATATGCAACCCCTGTTTTGAGCTTTTGTGCGAATATGCCGTCCTTGTCTGCTTGTTGTTTGATCTTGTCGATGACATCTTCAGGCCCTGACAAGGTACAGTTGAGTGGACTGTTGACGCAGGCAACGCTTACCAGAGCGACGCGTTCTCGTCCAAGTGCTCCGCTGAGATAACCCGGCACACTGTCTTCGGCAATGTTGATGGAGATCATGGCCCCAGGGTACGAGGCGCTGGCTTCGCGGAGCTGTCCGGCCAACCGACCACGGAAGTAGGAGACTTTGCAGGCAGACTCCAAGTCTAGTCCACCAACAGCATAACTTCCGGGCATGTATTAGCATGGTCGACGCGCTCAATGGACTGGGCGAATCATGACATACGCTGCGGCGATCTCACCCGAAGAGTGTCCTACGACAGCTTTGGGGCTGATCTCAAGACTGTACAGGAGTTCAACCAAGGCAATCTGTATAGCGGTGGACAGCGGTTGACTGTATTCGGGCTTGTTGATGTTTTCGCTTCGGCCGAGTTCATCTGTAAAAGAGGCAAAGTTAGTATCAACTCCAAGAACATGTCTTGGGGTGACCTTGACTTACCAAAGACCGACCACTTGCAGCCGAGGCTACTGTATATGCCATCGATTCGCTTCAGAGTATCGTGAAAGATGGGATATCGGGTGAGACCTTTTCCCATATCAATATACTGTGCCCCCTGACCGGTGAAGATGAACGCAAGCCCGACATCAACTGAGCTTCTCACTGGCTTTTCTGGGGATAATCGCTGTGCCTGCCCATCTTCAAGTCCGTCCGAAGCTATGACAAAGCTCCTCCATAGCATTTTGCTCCGACGCTCAGCCAAGGTGTATGCCAGATGATCCAGCCTCAAGGTGCGTCCCGTAACATGTGCTTTGTAGAAAGCATCATGGTTTTTCAAGACACGCTTGGCTGCTTTCTCGCTAGCTGCACTCCATACCAAAAGTCTTTTTTCGTTCGGCAAAGGTTTGTCGGTTGAACCACGAGAGGTTCCGTTGACACGAGCTGTTAGCGCCTCCGAGGGTGTTTCTATCTCATAACTGCTAGTCGTGCGATGTAGTCCGGGCAGGTCTTGTTCCCGTAGATAATGAAGTGCATCATCGAGTATGACGTGTGTGTTGGATCCTCCAAATCCAAACGAATTGACCGATGCGCGACGCAGGCCCTGGCTTGGCCATGGCAGCTCTTGGGCAGGCACCTTCAAAGTATCTTGATTAGCAGCCTAGCATGTACAACCGATATATTTTGTAATATTTACCTCGATATTGAAAGACTCGGCATCAATGATAGGATTGATCTTCTCGAAAAGGGCGTTTGGAGGAATAACCCCCTTTTCCAAGATGACTAATAAAGAGGTTAGCTACAGCTGCAATCGAGGTGTGGCAAGACAAAGAGAACTCACAGATGCACTTGATAACACCAGCCAAGCCACTGGCTCCTTCGAGATGGCCGATATTTGATTTGATAGAGCCACTCCGATCCGTCAGGGATACTTTCGCGTAATTGACGAGGAGGTAAGGATCGCTTACATGTAGAGAGGTTCCTTGGCCGACCGACTGTTACGGAAGCTCCGGCCTATCGCTTTCACTTCAATGGGATCGCCCACAGCTGTGCCGGTGCCTGGGTCATTTCGTAAGACAGCCGTATTAGCTTAGTTGTGGGATCATGTCGCCTACCGTGTGCTTCAACATAGCGCGTCTGATCAAGGGAAAGGCCTGCTTGCGCGTACACATGTCGAATCAGGTCTTCCTGCGCTTGTGAGCTCGGTTGAGTAAGCCCAGGCGTATGGCCGTCTTGGTTTGAGCCGGTTGATCGAATCACTGCACGAATAACGTCACCGTTCTTCAGAGCCAGGGGTACGGGTTTGAGAACGATGGCGATGATACCTTCCCCTCGCCCGTACCCGTTCGCTCGGTGGTCAAAACTTTGGCACAGACCGTCTGGGGACAGGAACTTTTGGGCGGACAAGGCCTGGAACATTGCCGGGTCAAGAAGAAGGTTGGAACCAGTAACAACAGCCTGATGAACGAGCATGGATAAGTTATCTCACCCAATACGCGGGAACTTGAACACATACACAGGTAGCATCGCCGCTACGGATGGTCTTGCAGGCCATGTCGACTGCCGACAAACTGCTCGAGCAAGCCGTATTGACATGGATGCTGGGGCCTCTCAGGTCAAAGTACCAGCTGATGCGGTTCGGTATAACGCAGGCGATGCTACTCCCGGTGACAGCCGTGCGTTCCGCGTTATCAGGGTCCATGGCTATCATCTTGGCGTAATCTTCCACCATGGAAGCAGAGAAGACGGCTGTGCGGGAGCCTCTGAGGCTCTCCACTGGGATACCGGCTGCAAAGACATGATCAGCTGGATGCACTTGAGCTTGAGAAATATCGCTTACCCTTCTCAAATGCATGATAGGTCGTCTCAAGTGTCCACCGTTGCATCGGATCCATGGCGGCGGCTTCATTGGCCGTAACGGAGAAGAATGGAGCATCAAAGAGACCCAGATCTTCATTGATGAAGTGACCTCGATGACCGTGAAACTATCATAATGAGCTGTGCACACTGTATATTCATGCTGCCAGAAGACTTCATACACTATGATGCTTGTCGTTCACGAATGAATCAGAGTCGATACGAGACTTGGGGCAGTCCGTCATCAAGTTGCGCCTCTTGGAAAGGACCTCCCAAAGGCTACAGTCGTCGTCAACATCCTGGGGCAGTTTGAATGAGTACCCCACGATGGCGATGTCGTCTGCGGGTGCCATCGTAGCGTTGGCGTTGAAGATCCCACTCATCAGTTTGAGCCAGGGACTTGGTGAGAAGGCAAAGTGCTGATGATCCGAGACAAAGGCCAAACTTTTACAAGGAGACGTGAAGATACACGCCAAAAGATGTTTTCAGGATCCATGCTCTACGACGTGATATCATGTATATAGTACTCGGTAATACTTGATAGTATTTCGTCCTGACTTACTCGGTGAATCATGGCGGTGAGAGGCGTACCCAAACCGGCAGGCCGAAGCTAGGATCGGCCCGTCCGTCAACGGTTGGTTTGAGCCAAGGGCAAGGAGGCGGATCTGCAGGAGAATAATAAGGTTATGGCCTTGCAGATGAAGTGGCCCCCCTGCCCCTGATTACGGAGACAACAACAAGGTTCTCCTCTTGTCTCTGTGAACCTACCAGGGCCCCAGCACTGTTATTTGTCCACCCTTTGCCTCTGGGAGTGCTTCTCCTTTTGTTCTCGGCACTTGGTGACCGAGGGCAGGGTATGTAAATTCCTCGAGCCACGGCGGCGGAGGCTTTTGCTCCACCAAAGAAGAAATATGCTTTCGGGGAAGTTCTTGGCGGGGCCGTTCCTGATCAAAAGTCCCACAGTCAGGAACCACTCGGGTGTAATGCCTCAATATTGTTGTTCATGAAGCAGTTGGCTGATGCTAAGGGCTATCATGTTCTACCTAGTCCTCCACAGCAGTAAACCTGTTTGCTTCTTTCTTTCAGCAAAATACCTTCAGCAGAGATAAGATGGTAGTCATGGCTCTTTTCGCCCTGTAAATCTGTGTGATTAAAGAACAGAGACACGATGGGTTACTCTTCAGTGTACCCGTCTACATTTCGAATGCCCTTCGCGAAATACGCGAGTATGAGAGCGTACTTACTGCGTATTACCTAGCGTTGTTGCCTCCCGTGCCATAGTTACGGGAGCATGGAACGGATCTTCCACAGACAAGGCAAACTGACGGCCGATCAGCCTTCTTCGCTAGGGAAACTTGGCGTTGGGCCTGACCCCAGCCACATGACAAACCGTATGATGATGCACAATCTCGAAACCCAAAAAGCAATCATCAGTGGGCCTGCGTTGATACGTCTTTATGCAGACAACTGGGGAGACGCGGTATTACTGTCGTGGAACGTCTACTTTGTATCTATGAGTTATGAAAAATGACATATGATTGAAATCTTGGTTTTCAACATAGCTTTTCCTCCATGTTGCATTGCTTCATCTTCGGCGGTTGTCATTTTTGCTTCTGTTTGTGAGTGATTGGTCACCGAATGCTTACTCGTTGTCTCGAAATATCGCCCTATCCTTTTGAATGGTTGCCTTTGATTGAAGTTACTGTATCCGTACATGTTTATCTAATTTATGCCTCTTTCTGCTCCGCTGTCGGTTGTTTTCACTCTTTGATCTCGATGGAATTGTACGCCTCCCCCCTCTTTATTCTCGGCCCTCCCCCGATCGCCCCGACCACCGTTGCATTCGCCTGACAGGGTCAAGGATCACCTAGCCCATCCCTTGTTCGGCGGCTCCCGAGCTCCATGAACAGTCTCCGAGACGATGATTTGTGTTGTGCGGGTAATGCCTGGGCTGTCACTCTGCGGTCCATCATGCAAATGTTCCGTCGACTCGGACCCATCATGGTTCAGGTCCTTCATGGGGACGCCGTCCTCATCCAGCTTGTAGTAGGCGTTGCTAACTGTAGTCGACATCTTTGCGTGGGGTGTCAGGGCGTATTGATCCCCGTATTGGTCGCTCTTTTGGTTTGACGCCTTGGACCTCGTGACCATGCCCATGGCCTTCTTGATCTTGGCCAGCACGCCGGTGTCTCGAAGAATCTTTGGGATACAGGGCACGCAGACGATGAAGAATCCGCATGTCATTTCTGCCGTGGCCCAGAATATAAGTGGCCCGATGTTGTATACACCATCTTCTGAGCTGCCATAAGCGACAGTCGTGGCGAGCCTGAACGCTGCTGAGATACAAGCACTGCATTTCAATCAGACACACTAGATCCCACATGACGAATATGTGTCAACTTACAGCAGACCAAGACTGAAAATCACCGAAACACCCAGCCTCTTCTTCCATCCCATATTGAGTGTCCAGATGACGCGCTGGGGTAACAACAAGATGGTGATGTCGCAGATGAGATGAATAGTCGCCGATGAAACCTGCAGATGGAACAGATTGAAACACTTGCCCTCAATCCTAAAGTCCCAAATAGCCTCATGAGGGGTACACTGAAGGTTCAGTGCAATGATGATGGCCGTGTTGGCAGTGATCTGGACGAATATGACAATCACGCATCCCCACCAAAACACGCTCTTTGTTCTCGTTCCTCCTGGGACGAATACGCGGCACCACTCGACGAGAATGGCGATCTTGAGGAACGGTAAGACGAACGAGTAGAAGACGCCAAATATGAAGACATACTGCAGCCTGTCAGTAGCGGTCCCTAGTAATGCATGGCAGTTGGCAAAGACTCACATAGGTCAGGGGGATGGTATCACGGAGGCGGACGTTCCACTGGTTCACAAAGAATCCCGGCGTCTCTACCATCTTGAAGCATGCCCACATGCTGCCCCAGAAGCATCCCTAGAAAATATGAGCATGTGTACATCGCAGTCGTCGGATGGGGGTAGCAACAAATGCCAAGAACGCGAGAACTGCATTACAGGTGAGTGTTTTGCCCAGAAACCATGAACCAGTAATACGTACCTTCTTCTATCTGGACCTTTCTGAGAAGGAAGATCCTTCCGTAACCGCGCAGAAGGACGCATATTGTTGAGATCACACAGCAGGTGATAAAGACGCCCAGTGCAAGTGGATTGTTGTTCGGGGGGTTGACAAAGTTGGGGGTGACGCCTTTTGGAGGCGCCAAAGCTGGGCCGTCCAGATCCATATTGAAAAGCTGTTTCAAACAGTAATGAGTAAGGCTCTTCTACACTTCAAGAAGAAGGATGAGTAAAAAGGCAAAGATTGAATTTCCAATTGCAAGTAAGTCCGTGACTCTAGCTTTTAGCACGACCGGAAGGCATTCTCCCCATGCTTCAAATCATACCAAGCGGCCCCTGAGCAGCAATACCCCGACCACATCTGGGGGCATCAGCCGTGACGATCAGTGGTTCTGAAAAGCCCTGGTTTCGACTTCTTGTTTTTGTGAATACAACATCGTAATATCATTCTACCGAGACTCTCTACTTCAGAATAAGGTTTGCCAAGCCTATACAACCGTGTCGTTGCTGAAGATCCAAACTTGGAACATGCTTCTCTTAGGGCTCATAACAAGAGTTAGGATGGAGCGTTCCAGGTGCCAACAGCGTTGCGTCTCGTATTTGCCCCCCAGAACCTTCAGGGATAGGAGGCAATGTTTCCCACAATCTAGGGCCAAGAGTCTCGCCAAGCTGAACTCCCAACCAACACACAGCCCCATACGTCCAATCGGATATGGCGATCACCGGGCTGCCCTTCCCGGAATACCATGTAAAACTGCGAGGGTCTGTGGCCCATCTGGTGACGTGGACCACAAAGCTATGGGGCTCAGATCTGGAAAAATAGGCCTGAGTTGCCGATCCTCACTTGAGACGTTGCAACGGTTGGTTCCATGGGGTTGAGAACCCCCCGTCATGAGCTGTCACATTGTCCAGGGCCTGCCTCACAGAGTCGTACTATGCACTTTTAGCTTGAAGATCAAGAACCAACGAACCAACATTCCACGGAGTCGGGCAACTCGCCGTCTCGCTAGCTCGACTCCGTGAGCGGGCCATAAAGACCTGCAATCGTGATTCCTGCCATTGAATTAATCCAAGCTCAAACTTTCGTTTCTTGCATAGTTTCCACTCAGTTGCTATCATGCCTCGTCAGCAGGTCTATCATCTTCACCCCTTTGGCTGGGAAAATGACCCGGACGAGGAGAGATTTCCAGTCTCCACCCTCGACTACCTTACCGCCTGCACCTACAACAACTACGCTTTGTTCTTCCGTCTGGATGATGCGGTCAAGCCGAGGGCCGTTGAAGTCCTCAAAGCAGGCCTTGAGCGCACCCTTAGCCAAACCAGACACTACTGCGGCACAATCGAGAAGGACCCTGGTGGTGGTCATTCCTTCGTCAAGAAGAAGGACAGCACCGTCCGCTTTATTGTCCAATGGCTGGACTCGCCCTATCATAACTACCCATCCTTTGACGACATCGAGAAGAAACACTTCAGCGCCGTGTCTCTGGGGGACCTCGAGCTATGGAGCGTCCCTCCCATGACCTACGGCGAGAAGCCCGAGGCCGACCCAAATAACCACCCTGTTGCCTCGGCTTTCAAGGCAAACTTTGTCAAGGGGGGGCTGGTCTTTCACATCCATCATCATCATTACACCAACGATGTCATGGGATGGTCTGGCTTGGTGCATCAGCTTGCAGAGAACTGCTTTGCCTTTGCCAATAAGACACCCTTCCCCGACTGGGACCCTTCCAACCTCGATCTTTCAATGCTCTGCAAGACGGAGCCTCCCGAGAATGAGAAGATCGATGGCCCTCCTACCCCCGAGCGCCATCCCGAGCACACCGAGGCTGTTTCTCTCTTGTTTCATTTGCCCAAGAGCAAGGCTGCCGAGCTGAAGAGATTGGCCACTCCCGAGGACGGTAGCTGGATTTCGACCTACGATGCCTTCTCGGCCTTTATCTGGCGCACACTTACACGTGTCCGCGCTCCCGTGTTCAACACCGACATGTCGTCCAAGATCTTCTGGTCTGAGACCATTGACATGAGGAGACGCTTCCACAGCCCAAAACCCCCAGCCCGTCTACAGCAAAACGTCATGTTTGCTGCTCTATCCCCCACCGCCCCGGTGGAACAGCCCAATGTGGGAGAAGTCATCTCGGACTGGCCTCTATGGCAAATTGCCGCTTACATCCGCAAGATGACCAACAGCGTGACCCAGGAGTCACTCGACAAGACACTAGAGATGGTCGCGACAGTTCGCGACAAGACAGCCATGAACATTCGCATCGACGCTCAGCCGCCCTTGTCGATTCTCCTAACCGATCACCGAGACGCCAGCGTCGGCAGACTCGACTTTGGCTTCGCCACGCCCGTCACCTACCGCCACCTAATCAACCGTGTCACCACGGGTGTCATCGTCATCTACCCGCCGCGAGACCCTTCGCCCGAGTCGGATGAAGGGCCCGAATTTTCTATATTCTACGAGAAGAGGCTTGCTCAGACTCTGATCGATGATCCTGCTTGGAATGAGTACTTTGAGTATCGAGGTATTGATGCCGAGGATGCAACTGAGTCTTCCAAGGCGAATGGCAAAGGTCATGCGAATGGTCATGTCACTACCAATGGAGAGCAGAAGGTATCTGTAAATGACAATGCTAAGGGCAACAATGTAAGCTAAGGTGGAGGGCTGAGTACTTTAGTTTGTCGGCCTTCGCCCGATAATAGACCCGGGATTCCCCTAGGCCAATTCAGGCTTGTTGCATCTATACGTCAGGTGGCTCCTTGTGTATGAAAGCAAAGCGAATCCAACAGCCAGAAACCAGCTTGGAAGACAAGATCCCTCAAGTCATGTCCTCCAGTAAAGCCTCTTCATCCTCATACTAGCCATGAACCAATCTCCATCCCGCTTCTTCCATGTCTCATGATAATGCCCTCCACCAGTGCCATGTCCCTCAGTCTCGCTATCCCTTGGTCCACAATGGTATATGACCGACCAGGTAACCCTGATCTCATCTGCAGAGATCTCCTCGAATTCTCCAGGCCCAACCACATGGATGGTTTGCTGGACTTCAAATGCGTTGCTGAAGTAGGCGACGAAGTCATCCCTCGAGGGGAAGGACCATTCACGCCCAACATTGATGACTTCATCTTTGACGTCGACAAAGACGAAAGTTGCGTCGGGAAGAAAGACATTCTCAAAGACGTCCCATTGGTTGGAATCGGCAGAGTGGCAGTACTGAGCTTTTTTGTGCGTAATGATGGCGATAATGTCTGGATGCACGGGCATTTTGAAGCGGGGTTGTATCTCACGATATCAACTTGGGAAAGCTTTCGTAGATTGTCGTGTTTTTTATAACTGAGAACAGGTAAAACGCAGAGAAATGGAATGTCGATTCCTGAAGGAATCGGCTGGATTTAACGTTTCCTCTGAGCTGCTTCGGGGACTCGGCCAAGACCTACATGTACATGAATACAGGGAATGCTACGTGATCCTCAATCCCCTCAAACCCCTAAAACCCACTCACCCAGTGCCCCTGGCGTGTCTCTAGAACTAGAAATCTGGCTTGTCATTTTCTGAGAAACACAGCAAGTAATGAAGAGCTAGCATTCAATGATCATGCCCAGGCTCTTTCCTTTGATAGAGACAACCGTGTTTAGGATGGATACAGGTAGCATTCACCATTCCCTACATCGGCTTGATCAAACTTGATCTCCTCTTCCTCAAAGTCGTCCCCAACCACATCCAGCGTCACATCGAGGACCTCCATAGGCTCTGACTCCTCACGGCCAGTGAAAAGAGCCTCGGGGCTCGAAAACATTTCCGACTGCGACCTGCCACTACCCCTTGGACGGATAACGTGAAGTCGGTACGCAAAGACGATGCCCGGAGCCGTCTCATACGAGTCCGCCTTCGTTCTCTCCACACCCCCGGAGAGACCCCCGCCCACCTCAACTGGGATCGGCCCCGTAGGGCCAGAGGCTGAAATCTCGGCCTTATTGCCGGATCCTTTCTCCTTGGTCACTGTGAACGGATCGTTCGTGACTCGCAGACCGGAGACAAGATAGACGGGTCTCTTTCCCAACAAGCCCGACGCAGCATGTTCTTTCACTGAATCCAAGCTAATAAGACTCGTGAGGAAGTCTTTTGAGAAAGGCGCCACGAGAGACCGCACTTCGTGATCGACATTGCCATACTGAATAAGATTCCGACGGCTGGCTTCGTACGACACCGAGCCAGAGGCAAACTCGACAAATTTTGCGAAAAGACTGACTCCGCCTGTACGGCTGATCTCGTTTGAGTGCGAGTGGTTCTTTTCCGTGATGATCTGGATCTCAGGCAGCTGTATCGACGGGTCGGTGCGGGGTGACGCGAGGACATTGGTAGGACGACCGGGATGCGTGATTACGGCTCCGAGCTGGAGGGGCCCGTCAGGTGTGAATGTGAAGTCGGGTGGGAGGAACCAAGTCTTCATCTTGATGTTTCAAGTTGTTTGAAAGTGATGTGTCCAAGTCTAGTGGCGATGAGTGACCTGTTGATCTTTATCCAGCTCTAGCGCTTACTTGCGGCTTTTTATTGGACTTCCCCAGTCCAGGCCACAGCGCGCGGCTGAAGGATTAACCGTGTGTACTTCGTGTGCCATGGTCAAGGGACGTTGATTTAAGCTCGGCCAATTGGCATGTGAATTGGCTCAAGGAAACTCTCTAGTTTCGTGGCAAATAGTCACAAAGTCAAAGTTTAAGCCACCATTTCATCACCCATAATCCCTTTACGCCAAGCCGAGTCCTCCAATATTGCCATCTCACTAACGCCTATACATGAGCTGCGAGACTGAATCATACATGGCAGCCCATGCCTTCCAAGGGTCCGCCTTTTCACTCCAGAACCAGATGGGGTTCACAAACTTATGGTGCCCTGTCTGCTCCGGGGCCATCTTCTCCAACATCCTCAGCATTCCTTGTGTCTTCTTCAGGCTCTGAACTGGACTTTGTGCTTTGGGTATAGGTAGAACAGAGGACAGCGCCTCTGCGTAGGCAATGGTTGAGGCCACAATGCCAGCTGCCACCGCAGTGGCAATGGATGATCCAGGCTGGCAGATGGAGGGACCGAATCGACCAGTTATTTCTCTATGAATATTCTCTGGCAAGTCATCTCCAAATGTGCCGAGAACGGAGCTGGAGTAGCGATCAATGATTGGTGGATTGCTGGCACTGAAAGTGCCATCACAGTTTGTTGCTCGTATAGAGATGACGGATCTGTGTCGAGCGGGGAACGCTTCGGCTTGGTACGCCGCGTTGTTTCCAGCACTTGCCAAGAAGACAACGTTTCTCTCCCGCTCGACGTCTTCGATGGCTTTGGCGATGTCTTCATCGTCGTCGGGAAAGCCAAAGGACATGGAGATGGCATCCACCTCTTCTTCAAGACCGGCCCAGCGAATTGCCTGCATTCCAAGTGTCAGCAAAGTGATCATAGAAGTTGCGAAATGTATGGGGGAGGGACTTTCTACCTCTGCAATGGACTTGCTACCCAAAGAAAGCCCCTTGGTATCCCTGACAACCCGTGCAATGTACAAGTTGGCTAATGGGGCTGATTCCATGGCAAGACGAGCCATCAAACTGCCATGACCATAATCGTCTCGTCTTGTCGTATCATCAATGTCGGATGCTTGTCCATCTTGTACAAAGTCTCTCCATCCACGAATACATTTCTCTCTGGCCGCCTGACTAAAGAAGGGCAAACTGGCATCATAGCCTGTATCCAGAATAGCAATCTTGACAGGCGCAAACACTTGGTCCGGTTTATTTCGTCGCAACATCACGATATGACGGCTGATGTGCTTCAAGTTGTCCAGCCACTCACTAGCAACGATGGTCTTGCCAGCATGGAAAGATGGCACCTGGGGTCGGATCTGCTGCTGAGATGCTTCGGCCTCTCTGCATCTTGACAGATATGATATACCTTTTGGGTTGTTCTTGAAGGCAATGTTCACAAGCCTGGCCAAAGGCTCGACAACTTTGGCGTAAATCCGTCGTCTTCGCTCGTCCACTTGGAACTCTCCCCCACCAGTTCTAGTACCCGCCACAGCTGATCCAGAACTCTTGGCTTTCTTATGCTTGGATATAGGGTCAATAGAGAAGAGTCCCTGATCTAAACAGTTTGCGACAACTCTAGTGAAGATGTCTCGTTGCATCGAGCTCGCCCAATGGCTCCTTTCTAGCTCGTTGAGGAGTTGGTTTGCGGCACCATGGTCTCGATTTAATCGAGATGCGAGTGGTAGATGATCCATCGACTTGAAAGGCCGTCTGAGACCGATCTCTAGTAAGATGATAGCAAGAGCCAAGATGTGAGGGAACGGATGTGTGATTATCGGGTTGTCCAGACTCTCGGCCACACCATCCTGCGTATTGAAGTCGAGAGATATGTAAGCTCTCAAAGCGAGTTGGTCTTTTGGATGTTGTTGCTGTTCGTCAGTTTCCTGCATAAACCAGATATTATGGCTTGTCCACCTCTCCTTCATCAGATCTGATCCATAAAACTGCCAGAATGAGTGCGCGATAGCGTGAGCGAGTATGATCTTGTCCTTGTCTTTCAGCTTGTAGCCCTGCACAGCTGTGCAAAGTGGTAAACCCTGGCCAGGGCAGAGGAAGCGCTCAAGAGCTGCTGGAGGACGAAGTGAGACAAGCCCAAGGCCCTGAATGAATTGGACTCTCAACTTGGCGAAGGAAGGATCTTTCAGGATCTGGCAGAAATAATCTGGGCTCACTTGGTCGAGGCTCGAGTCTTGATCGCCCTCGTCCCCATCTTCATCGCTGCTCGCATCTCGGCCTAGGTTGAATCCAACAAGGCGCTTTCGGGTTTTTGTTTGCCTAGAGTAGTACGTCAGACTTGATGGGTTAAAAGAAAAATGTAGCTTCTCACATAGGTACTCCGACCCAAAGATCTTGCCAGTAATTCATGTCGGCTGTCGTCACCACTAACTCAAACTGTGCGTGCTTGCTCTGAATCTGCGGGGTTCCATCCAGATAGAGCCTCGCAGGATGGGATACCAAGTGATGGTCTCCAGGCCGATCATGCCGGCAATCGGAATGCTGGTGGAGGATCTGAAAGAGATTCTCATTGACGTGTCGTGGGTAATCATTAGGTTCCGGCATCCCCGACCCTCCCATAATCTGGTCAGCAACCGTCTTCTTGTTCTGTTCCTCTTCGCTAAGCCTGGCGAAGAATCTGTCGCACTGATCTTTTGCCTTGCTACTGTAACCGGGGCCCATCTTGAAGTAGAGAAGGACGGATTTGTTTAACTTGGTTTTATTCTCTGGTCTCAGGAGACCGATGATGCTGGAGTAACACTCCCATGCTGTAGCTTGCCTTCCAACTGGATCAGGGAACTAAATTGCGCCATATAAGCATACAATCCACAAGTATGAAGCCCGAGGCGGGGGTAGACCAAAGTACATGGCATTGTCCAGTACCCAAGCAAGCGACTCGTGGGGAAAACACACCTTGCAGATCATCAGCAGTGTGTGTAAGAGACCTGTCGCAGCACCTTCAGCTTCCTGATCCGTCTCATAACCCCGGAGCGGCTCTTGGGCAATCTGGCCGAGCCTTGTGCCCACCTCCCCCGCAACGCGCTCCCTTTGCTGGATGCCGCATCGCATGATGACGGGAAAGACCCCGTTGGCGACCTTTGTCAGCAGCTCACAGGCGCCGTGGCCATCGCCATCACCATCTGGCGCCATCCTCCTAAAGCATGCTCGATTTAAGGCGTAGAAGAGTTGATACGATTGCAGGATAAGGAACAGAATCCACTCAGGTCAGCATCAGGCAACGGTATTGGATGTTGACACAGCCTCGTCGTCCACTTGTGGTCACGTGGGTTGAACGGACAAGGGTCCTCGTCTCCGCCTTCATCCACTGTCAGCCTGACACTTCCACCAACAACACATTATGCCATGCGCCTTCACATGGCCCCTAAACCATGGATCTTTTGGATCTCACTGCCGCTGAGCTTTCACAAAGATGCCTGAACCTGTTTAAACGATGCCTCGCTTCTCCATCTCACACCCAAGATGACGGCAAGGTCCCTTCCTCACAAGAGCAGGCCGCGGCGCCGTCTATCGATGAACGCCTCGAGTACAAACTAGCCGACTTCAACCTTTGGATAGATGGCATTGGGGCTCTGGCTTCTTTAAAGGCCTCGCTCGACTGGAGGCTCAATGCCCGGCCTATCGACCTAGCTCTTGTCAAAGGAAACTTGGTGATGTTATATCAATCCTTGCAGGACTATGCAGAGTTGCAAGAAAAGCAGCAGTCTCTTGATGAAAGCCTCCTCGACATAGAGTCGGCCCTCGGGAGCCTTGCCTCTCTCGCACTGGCTGTCCGACGGACTGGAAAACGGTCAAGGCTTCACAAAGCCGATCGCCTCTTCAATGAGGAAGAGCACTCCGAGTTGAAGCAACACCTGGAGTGCATTGTTATTCTACGACCTGGAAAGAGAGGATACAGTAGCCATAGGTTCAGGCAGAAGCTCAAGGCATTAACACCCGTTCAGCAACGCCTCGTGATAGCCAACTTGCGACGAAGGAATCGTTTTCTTCAGGCTCGACGGCACTCGACTGGTCTCAAAAGACGCAATCCCGGGTTGTCATCCATTTCAGAGGATGTTGTGAATGAATTGCATGAACCAATCGCCTCTCCAGACCTGGGGATTCCCATCCCTGCCCATGCTGTTGTCGAACAACCCCCAAAGCTCCCCAACAACGAAGCTCCCACGATATCAGGGACATCAGCTTCAGTCCCCGAAAGCAAACTCAGATATACCGATCCAGCGCTCAAGAAGCCAGAGGCGTCAGCATCCAGAACCGAGGTTACACGCATCACGGCCACCGCTCACTATCCGCGACCCAAGCTACCCGACGATAGCCAGCACATGTTTCAATGCCCGTGCTGCTATCAAACTTTGCCGGTTCAAGACGTAAAAACGAATGCCAGATGGCGGTAAGTCATTGTCATATATCACCCGGTTTCCCTTTTAACATTCATTGATAGAAAGCACTTGGGTGAGGACATTTGTCCATATACCTGCGTCGTTGAGGATTGTCCCACACCAGACGTCTACTACAGCACAAGAACGGCTCTGGAACGACACATTCGGCAGGATCACTCACCTACCTGGCAGTGTCCCCTATGTGAGGATGAATCGCAGTTCGCCTCCATGACAGACATGATGGAGCACTTCATGGCCTTGCACCAGGACGCTGCTGAAGAGGACGACATGTCAACACTCATAGCGCTCTCTACACAGAGAAAGACAGGCATAGATGCATGTCCGCTTTGTGATACAGAAGGAATCGCTGACTCCCCGGAGCTGATTGACCACGTCTTGGAGCACGTTCACGATTTCTCTCTCCGTTCACTTCCATGGCCCAGGCCAAGTCATATCAACCTTGGAGGTGAAGTGGGAACTTTTGATTTGAGTCACAGCAGGTGTCCGTCTATCATCCAATGGCTGAGCGGTTTACCGGAAGCAGACAGCCACCAACGGGTTCAATTATCCCAGTTCGATCACAACCGAGTCGCCATACTGGAGAGCCAAGTACCCCCCTACGAAGATGACGACCTTTTAGGCGAGATTTGTTTTGCGGATCAGCATGGAGATGGTTCGGCAGCTGCTGAGACAGATATCTCACGGCTTACTCAAGAAACGCTTTCAAGCTATGAAATGACGAATGATTCCGACGACGCAACTCAGGGTCCCGACGATAGCATCATCCATCAAACAGCAGAAAAAGCAGGGGACAACGCTGCTTCTGAGAGCACAACATCACGGCTCCGCAATAGAATGAAAAAGGTCTTCAACCTAGGAACGGCGAAATCACCCCCCGGTGATGCGGCAAAATCTACGGATACGCAACAAACCCGGAAAGGCGATACGGATTTGCAATCCCCCGTGTACAGAGCCGCTGTCGACTTGTTCAATCGTCTGAAGGACCAGGAAGAGACACTCTCCATACTCGCTTTTAACAAATTCCTTAGGCAACAACATCCGTCAGGCCATGAATACGATGAGGTTTTTTCGATCAAAGAAACCTACGGCTTCTCCGCGTTCTACAAGGCCTGGGTAGATCTAGGTACTAGTGCTCGAGGGCCCCTGCCGCCAAAAGACCTTTCCAGGCCCTTGACCAACTACTTCATCAGCAGTAGCTACAACCCCGATCTGGCCGAAATCTCATACTCCAGGACCAGTGCTGAGATATATCGAGATGTATAGTATCCCAATTCAAGGTTCTCGTATTGGCAAGCTAACTTTCTGGCTCTAGATTCTTATGCAAGGTTGTCGATGTTTGGAGATTCACGTTTGGAACGGATATTCTATTGAGCCAAACACTCAGGAAACCTTAACGAGCAAGGTCAGCAAATCGCCCAAAACACCATCACAGGTAAAACTGAGCGAGCCCATTGTCACTCATGACTCCACCTCGACTGTGTCGTACGCTTTTCGCGAAGTATGTGCCGAGATTGGAGCTTCGGCCTTTGTGAACAACGATCTACCCGTCATCGTGAGTCTCGAGGTGAAGGCAGATGCCGAGCAGCAGGAGGTAATGGTGAGGATCATGAAGGAGGAATGGGGGGAACTCCTCCTTGATAAATCTCTTGAGGGTTATGATCCGAGATTCCGGCTTCCAAATCTGGGTGATCTGAGGCGTAAAATCCTAGTCAAGGTGAAGAGGAGCCCTGCCCGTATCATCAGGCCCGATCATTCTAGCGACTCAGAAAACTCGATCTGGGGCTCCAATCCCTTGAGCGATGCGACTCCTGAAGCAAAGACATCCAAGGTTGCCATCTGCAAGGCACTCGGCGATCTTGGTATCTACACACAAAGCCACAAGTTCTTCCGCTTAGACGCCTATGAGGCCAAGAGACCACCACACATCTTTTCTCTTAGCGAGAACAAATTACTTGAGCTCAACGCAAAGGACGAAACGGGGGTGTTTTGCCACAACAAAAGTTTTTTTATGCGTTGTCTCCCATCTGAGCACAGACAAGCCTCATCCAACCCTAACCCGGCCCTCTTCTGGAGCCTAGGTGTCCAAATGGTGAGCATGAATTGGCCGGAAGTTGATGAGGGCATGATGCTCCATCGTGGCATGTTTGCTGACGAGGATGGGTGGGTTCTCAAACCCGCTGGGTATCGGAGCGCTGATAAAACAACTGAAACTCGGCGTGACGCAGTATCAGCAGGCTTCAGGAAAATTAGTGTCACCATTTTCTCTGGATTTGACATCCCAGATGATATTAATGAACCGGACAACAACAAGCGCATCAAGAGAGTTTTGCGGCCAAAGGTCAGAGTCGAGTTTCACTGTGCCGAGGATGGAGACGACGAGGACGACAGGGGCTGGTACAAATTCAACACTCCAAGCAGCAAGACGAAGGATCCTTGGTTTGGCGCCACCGGATCCATCGACTCGTTTAAAATCAAGAGGACCCCACCAGAGTTGACCTTTGTAAGGTAAGTTTGACTCCTTATCCTCTAGCTGAGCTGGTGTTGCCTTCTCCCAGTACAATCGCCATCAGTTTGGCCAAAGCTGTCCTTTTATTAGCACTATGTACATAGTCTATGAAGAGCTAACCTGCTTTTACCAGATTCAAGGTCATTGATGACCAACCGCATCTTGATGATTTGCTAGGTTGGGCATGCATTCGTCTAGACCGCCTCCGTGAGGGATACCGGCTCATTGAACTCTTTGATGCCCAAGGGCGTCTCACTTCTGGAGTTTTACTAGTCAATATTTTGATTGATACATAGTCCTAAATAGCCACGGGGAACTCGGATTATACGGGTCCTTTGATATCAAAACTCTAGACAAACCCCTATATCTTGGTTATGTTGAGCCCTCCTTCATATTTCGCCGCACTAGTTCGTTATCACTGGTGCCTTGCCGTCCCACTCACTGCTCTGCGCCGCATCAACGAGCCACTTTCCAACGCTCGCTCTAGTAATAGATGGCATCCACGCGCAGCCCTTTCCATCTTCAGGCCACACCTTGACTTCCTCGACGTCACCTTCGGCAAGCATACATGGCCGCGGAGAAACAAAGGGCAAGCCGCTGTCGCGTACAAGCTGGTCGAGTTTGTTGTGGTCCTTGAGTCCAATACCCATGCTTCCGTGGCTGAAGATGATCTTTCCGGGGAGATTCATAGAGCGCCAGGAAGACCCAACACCTTGGGCTGAGTTTATGACCAGCTTGGGTTTGTAGGGGAGATTAGCCTGTGAGATGGCAGCCAGCAGGACGCGCATGCTCAAAGTCAAAAAGTCAGGCGTGGTATCAGGACGCAGAGACGCAAAAGGCGACTCTGAAGTGCGGGCCTGGGCAAGGACTGATATGATGGCCTTGGGAGGCTCAGGAGTTGTGAGGCCGGCGAGGACGTCGGCTTGAGAGGTGGGAGTGCCTTTGACAAGGGTGAGGTTGGCGTGGGAAGGTAGGGATGCGGTGGATGGGTTGCGGACAAGGGCAGTGACTGTGTGGCCTCTGGAGAGGGCTTCTTGAATGGCCAGAGAGCCGTTGCGGCCAGTTCCACCGATGACGAAGATGTGCATATTGAAGGTGGAGTTGTGGTTGTGATTATGTGAGTTGAGAGCTCTTGGCTGAGTTGGTTGTAAAGAAGATTGTAGATGAGAATGAAAAGCAGGTGTCTTTTGGAGGTAGATGGTTTGCTAATGATAATGAAGAGACTTTAGGCAAGATCCCATCCGAACACTTTATAGTCAAGACAAACACATTCGTTCTTCTGGATATCGGCCGATACCTTCGGCCCCGGCTACTCGGCCGTGCTCGCTCGGACTCTTGCTTACGACACAGCCTTGATCTTACGAATCGAGGCGCGGATTCTCAATTTACCGAGAGGCTGGGGCAAAAGACCGAGATTACCGTCATAGCTTTTGTAATCTGACACGGCCGAGAGTGAGAATCTATCGGCCGAGTCTGACCACTCGGCCGGATGCTCGCCTCAGCGACGATGCTTATTGGAGGAGCGAGATGATGAAGAGGCTTTTGTTTGACAAATTCATGAAAAGATTGCAAAGGTGGCTTAGATCAAAGACCGAGACCGAGGGATTCTCCGTCAACTGGCGCTGGGCGCATAAGCTGGCATTCTATATATAGGGAGTCGAGTTGGTGTCAAATCGAGAAAAACATCACTAATCATCCATCTCAATCTTTACCCACCTTTCATATTCACCTTCAAGTTCAAACTCAAGCCCAATCTCTCTTTTCATCATGTCACCCGTCAAAGTCGCCATTATCGGAGCCGGCCTCTCAGGCCTAGCCCTAGCCCTTGCCCTTCACCAACAAGGTATCGAGGCCGTCGCCTATGAACAACAAAACGCACCCCTCGACATTGGCGGGGCAATCATGCTATCGCCCAACGCCCTTCGCATTCTTGAAAAACTTGGCGTCTTTGAGCGTATGGAACCTCGGAGCTACAAGTTTGAAGAGTCGTACTTTCTATCTCAAGATGGCAAGACAGTTGATATCTTTGAGTTTGGATCCGTTGCCAAGTATGGCTACTCTGGTATTCGAGTCTACCGCTTCGAACTCATCAACATCCTTCTGGACTTGGTCCGTGAAGCTGGCATCCAAGTTGTATACGGCAAGAAGTTTGACCGCATCATCAGCGAGACTGAAGAGAGTGTCACCTGGCTCTTCACCGATGGCTCAGATTCGACAGCTTCTCTCCTCGTCGGTGCAGATGGTATCCACTCTCGAGTTCGATCATACATCCATCCTGATTTGCAGCCCAAGTTTACCAACATGATTGGTGTTACTGCTGCTGTGCCTACGAAGCAACTCAACATGTACAAGGATGAATACAAACTCCCAGCTACGTTTATGCATAACAAGCGAGGAGCCTTTGTGATTGCGCCTCAGCTAGCAGACGGCTCAGAGGTGCTCATCGGAAAGCAACGCATCTTTGCAGGAGAGGACCCTGGGCGAGATGCCTGGAAGGCCATGACATCTGACAAGACGTGGTGTATCGACTTTCTCCGCGAGGGCTGTCAAGATTACCCTCCCATCGTGGCCAACGCCACATCCAACATCTCAACCGACAAGGTCAACCTCTGGCCCTTTTATCTCCTCCCCAAGCTCAACAAGTGGGCATCAAACGACAAGCACAGTCGAGTCATTATCCTCGGCGACGCAGCCCACGCAATCCCCCCCACCGCCGGCCAGGGTGTGAACCAGGCCTTCGAAGATGTCTACACATTTGCTGGGATCCTCGGCCATCTGAAATCAGAGGGTCAAGGGCTCGGAGGAGCGCTGGAGAGATGGCACAAGGGTCGACAGGGACGGATTGACAGGGTGATTGAGTTGAATGGTGAGATTAATCAGAGGAGGTTGCCGAAGGAGACAGATGTGGAGATAAAGCCTTTTGATCTTGATTGGCTGTATGCGGTTGATTTGGACGAGATGGTGGAGGAGTTTGTTGGCGGGAGATAAGGACAAAGGAAACCCAATGTGAAGAGAGAGAAGAGAGAAGGCGGATGACAGGAGTAATAAAGACATAATACAGAAAAAATAAAGGAAAGGAGTTATTGCAATTACTCATGACGCGAGATATTTTCGTCTCTGGGTTTTCCATTTCGTATGTCTCAAAGGAGTCAGTGACCACTGTTTGTCTATCTATGTCGTTCTAACTACGCTCGGCCAACGCTTCCTTATTATTGTCAGTGTGCAAGCTTCTTCTATCATCATCACTAATATTCCCTGTTGAGTTCATGACGTCTCCTCCTACCTTCCTGAGTTAGGTGACCAAAAAGACAATCAGTAAAGTAAGTAAGTCTTCCCTCATCGTTCGTTCATTCGAGTGAAAGAAAGGAGTGCAAAAAGTCTGCCCCTAGTGAGGTTCGAACTCACGACCTTAGCATATCTTCACCAAGTAATGAAGGTATAAGAGCTACGCGCTATCCCACTGCGCCACAGGGGCCTTAGCGCTCGGCTACGCTAAAATCGTGTATCTGCAGCACTATAATACCGGCTGTTCCCTTGACTGGAATTCTTTGAGCAGTAGTCACACCTGATTCCACCTTCTCTCAAGGCTGAAGTTTTCCTGTACCGGCTCACATCGCTAGGATTCCATTGTATTGGTATCCAACATGCATCACAGCGCGAATGGCAAATTTGGTAGCGGAATATTGCATCGGGGAGTTAGCCAACTGTGGCTGGAACCTGACCCCCTTAGTTCCTCTCCTACGAAGTACACTCTGTTAACCTCCAACCCAGAACAAGGATTGCGCTTTATCCATACAGAATGTGTAGTTTATAAAACGTCACATTTGAAAAACTTTCATTTATTTTGTCCGCTCAGACCCGTTCGCCCACAACTACTCCATCACCCGAAGCCCATGGCTGGTCTCCAACAGACCCTGAATGCAACCCAATATCCACCCTTGGCAGAGAGCTTTGACGGCACTCGAAACCAACAGGATCCGCCCTTGCAAGTTACTGATTTGTGTTCCGTTTGAGGTTGAAGTCTGTCCTTCGGTCTTGGTTCTTTGTGCGAAGCTATGCCCTTCCCTCCCAGAGCTGAAGTCAAGGACTTGAAACGCCATTCATCCACCAATAGGGGAAAAGAGGAACTTTGAGCCAAACCGTTCCCATGTGCCGGGTTAGGCACGTTTCTAGAACAGCCGTTGTTTGGGTTGTCTCTTTTTCGTATCAGGGTTTGGTCACCAACTCTGGCAGCGGTTAGGAGCCCACTGACGTCGTCAAGATCCCTGGCGTCTACGACAGCAGCACTGAAGGTCTCTCGCCTAACTACAGCATCTACAGCGGTCCCACCTGGCTTGGATGCCATTACTGTATCATACATCATCTTGCTAGTCTGTAAAGCCTATTGAGCGTACTTGCCCTAGCACGGCACCCACAAGCCAAGCCTTGTCACCATTCATGACGGTGTCGTCAGTGATATCCTCGGAGCCAATTATCGCGAAACGACGCGGAAAACCTGCAGTCCTGATCTGCAGCGCCTAGCCCGGGGTGTTGAAAGATCCAAGCCGAGGCCTCACAGCTTTGACTTGAAGGTCGACGTCGAACGAAGCACATCCCTCGCCAAGTCCGCAACCTCACTCGCAATACCCCAAGACATCTCGTAGCCACGCCCTCCAGCCCCGTACGCGTGAATGATATGCTGGACTCCCTGACCGTTATCCTTGGTCTCGGTCTCGACCCTCATTCCACCCTCGCGAGCAGGTCGCCGACCAACAACATCCTTGATGACCCGCAAAGATCCGGCTGCCTGTTTCTCGGTGCACGCCTCGGCGGCAATGCTCTTGGCGTTGTCTAGAACAGTCTGACGCACCTCTAGGGATGGCTCAATACGCCAATCGCCGGGTTCCTTGGTGCCACCAATCACGGTGCCCCCATTAAAGGATCTGGGGATGATGAAACTCCAAGAACCATCCTTCAGCTGCTTTGTGATGGTCTTATCGGCACCAGCGAGATTGGTCAGTTCTATTTGGCCTGTTGTCTTGTTAGTAACCACCACTCTAAAGTTTGGTGTGCCCGGCCTCCGCGGGTCACCAAAACTTGCCTTTAATAGGAAAGCACTTTGGGTCCTTGAACCCCATTCCGCTAGCATTGACCACGAATAAAACTTGAGACGCCAGTGTAAAAGCTTCCTGTTCGCTCTTGAGCTCTCTTTGCAGCGTCTTTCCACCCTGAAGGATGAATTTGCGTAGCAAGTTGCTGCAGTAAAGGGGTGAGTTGATACAGTACGTCTCGTACTCAAACGCGAGCTGCACCCCTTCTGGGAGCTCGTGAGCTTCATACTTGCGATAACCTGACAAGCCAGTCTCGGCAGCGAAGCTCTGAGCATCCTGCTTCAGGTATTCGGGCGATGGGTCTTCAAGATACTCGATGCCCGGGAGGCGACGAATGCCGACCCAGGGTTCACTCTGACGGTGACGTTCGAGCTCAGCAACAGTATGCCTGAGCCACTTGGCCTCCCGACGAAGCTGGGGCGTTGAGCCTGGAATAGGTCGGACGTGGGCGCCGGCCCACATGGACGCGTAGTCGGCGGAGTGGGAAGTGGGAGCTCCGGGGATTGAGGTAGGCCATTCCTTGGCGACGAGGAGGACTGATGTTGACCGAGTGGATGGAGACTCGGAGAGGAGTTTCTGAATCTCGAGGGCGCTGGTCAGGCCGATGATTCCAGCACTATCGAGTTTAGCTTGGGTCATACAAAAGGAGAACTCGCACGTACCCTATAACGACAACAGTATGTTCCGTTGAGTTGGACATGTTGAAGATGATCTCTTAGAGAAATAGTGGATAAATAACCAGACGATTCAGTTGTGAAAGAATGGGTACAGCAGATAGAAGGTGATTGATTTAGGCTGCGAATGGCTTCAATTCGGGCTGTGAGGTATTATGCACCTAACGTGATATCGGCTGCGGGGGCTTATCGGCTTGCAATCAGTCACGAGTGAGTGAAATACCCAGTGTCAAACGGCGAGCTGCGGCGAGTTTGTGTGACTGCAATAGCACGGTTCAAAGTAATTACAGGTAGCGCAAACGCGAGTAAAGTGCAAACAGGTGAAGCATTTCAAGTCCTCGCCGTGATCGGGTACCAACAGTCATCGGAGGCGGCCGAAGCGGGGCCGAGCTCGGGGAGCGGCGCCGAGATTGCCCATGGCCGGAGGAAGAACTCGGCGAGGGTCGTCATGAGCATGGGATCACTTGCATTGCAACGGCGGTGTCAAGGGAATGTTGGTTTGAAGTACATATAGCGGTGAAGAAGATGCTGCCCCAAGAAGAGACCAAAGATGTCCAGCATGCATGGCGAGTCAGTCAGCCAGTCAGTCGGCAAGAGGCAGTTGACGTTTGCGGAGATCAAAGGGAATCCCTACGTCATGGCTTCTAGCCAGAGCCATCATGACATGAGCAGCTTCGTGCAATTCTTAACGAGAATGGGCAATTGGGAAGCGAGAGGGTCAAGTCCATCAAGGAATGCCATCTGTAACAATCAGCAACCTCGAGCGACTGGCAGAGGGCATGATCATGGCCATCCAGTAACGGACAGGCCGAAAGCAGCTGAGGAAACAACATCAGAATGCTGACAGGAGCATGACAAGGTTCGATTTGGGCCCTGATTACTCATGACGTTCCAGAACTCGAAACAGATGGAGGTGTTCCTCAGCATGGGCCGGTGTTGGAGGCGAAAGTTGCCAAGTTGGAAATAGGCAATCTGTGATTGGCCGAGAGGATGTGAATCTGGCAACCTGGCCAATCAGAAATGGGGCGATTACTGCCAGTTGGAGATGCGGCAACTAAGCTCTAGAGGGGGTGGGGACAGGTTCCCCAGGAGTGATGGAGTACAAATAAGTCGAGGGAGCCTCTCTTGGAACGAGTTTAGAATCATCATCTCAAGCACAATCTCAAGCTCTCCCGACAATTCTCAGACTCTCAAACACTCTCAACTTCCCCACTACAATCCATAATCACCACACAAGCCGCCAAAATGGTCGTCAACACTCCTGCCACCTGCTGCCGCTCCGGCGACAACGCTGAATGCGCCTGTGGTACGTGATATCACCCTCCACTGCGAGACGGCTAACTGACATTGCTTCCCTCCAGCCCAGAAGGCTACCTGCTCGTGCGGCCAAAAGTCAGCTCTTCACTGCACATGCTCCAAGGCTACCAGCGAGAACGCCGTCTCGGGACCCCGCTGCTCGTGCCGTGCCCGACCCGCCGGTGAATGCACCTGCGACCGAGCATCGTCTGAGAACGCGACCGTCTCTGGTTCGACCTGTGCCTGTGGCTCGCGACCTGCTGGTATGTTCAATGTGGTTCCATACAAAGTCTGACCCGTGCTAACGTGTTATGATCAGGTGGCTGCACTTGCGAAAAGGCTTCCGATGGCGGATACAACCCTGCTAACGAGATCGACTTTACCACTCGACGATAAACACATGGTTATAGGGCAGGGTTTCGTGATTCACTGGCATAATGTATTATGGGTCGGCGTTGGGGCATAAATGAATGGCATCATCTGGGTTGGGTTGGGCGGCAGGGCAATGACAGCTAAAGATAGCGAGATTTGAGAATCAATCACAAACAATTCCATTGTACCTGTTGACAAACGCGTGAAAAAGGATGAACTGCAGCTGATGTCGCGATGTAGCGAGAATTCTCCAAAACAGGAAGTATTTTGTGGCTTCCAAGATCCGAAAAAGGCGCAAGTCCACTGAAAAACAACAGACGAAAACAGAAAAATCACCAAACCAAAAAACAAGGATCAACAAACCCAACCCCCGTGGTTCGTGGCTATTGTTGCACTGATTATCCGTGTCCCAATGGAATGGGTCGCCTCGCAACAAGACGCGAGAAGCTCCGTCACCGCCTGAAAGCTCAATTGCACTAAATTTTATTCTGCCGGACATTCTCTAGTGGGAGCTTCCGGGCGGTGAATCCCAATTCAGGCTTGGGGCCCCCTGTAAGCCCAGATTGGCATCTGCTGATCCCTGCTCAGGTCATCCACACTCAGCGTGGTCAGATCACACCTAAAAGGAAGAAAAAAAAAGCACCACCTGCTTGTTCCGCGCTCTACCACATCATCATCGACTTTGCGTCAAATCTCTTTCCCCTACGCGCAAAGGAAGCTCTGCAGGTTCTTTGTATTGCTTCCCAAGCACGTGTTTCACCTCAATCTCTGCGCCAAACCGCCCTTTTACATCATTTTCAGCGCGTCGGGTACCCACCGCATCACACAAGGACGCGATGGCCCCTCGAACCAAAGCATCCGCCACCAAGACGGCCGCGTCGACAAAGAAGACGCCCGCTGCCGCCGCCGGTGTCAAGAAGGCTACCAAGCCCACCAAGGCCGCTGCTGCCGCTCCCACCAAGAAGAAGGAGGAGTCTGCAACCAATGGCGCGTCCAAGAAGCGAAAGGCCCGCGACGAGGAGACCGAAGCCGAGTCTGAGGCCGACACGCGCAAGACCAAGAAGTCCAAGACCACCGAGCGCGCCGTCAAACCCGCTGTGAAGCCCTCCGCAAAGGCCAAGGCCGCCACGAAGCCCAAGGCTGCCGCTGCCAAACCCGCCGCCGCCGCGAAGCCTGCTGCTAAGCCCGTTACCAAGGCAAAGACCACCAAGAGAGCCAAGACCGAGGAGCCCGAGGACGAGAAGCCTGCCCCCAAGAAGCCCGTCAAGAAGGCTGCTCCCAAGAAGGAGAAGAAGGTTGTTCACCCCGGGATCGGAAAGAAGATCAACGACGCGCCCACCCAGATCCTTGATGTCTACGTCTTTGGCGAGGGCTCATCTGGCGAGCTTGGACTCGGCAGCAAGCGCGTCAACAACAAGAAGCCCATCGATGTGAAGCGCCCCCGACTCAACGATAACCTCTCGGCCGCCAACACCGGCGTCGTTCAGATCGCCTGCGGTGGCATGCACGCGGTCGCGTTGACCCACGATAACAAGATCCTCACCTGGGGTGTCAACGACCAGGGTGCTCTTGGAAGAGACACCAACTGGGATGGCGGACTTCGCGACATGGACAATGAGGAGGACTCTGATTCAGAGGATGAGGACGACACTGGTATCAACCCTAAGGAGAGCACACCTGCCCCTGTTTCCGATGAGCACTTTGCTGCTGGCACCAAGTTCGTCCAGGTCGTCGCCTGCGACAGCGCCAGTTTTGCCCTCACCGAGGATGGTCGCGTCTACGGCTGGGGCACTTTCCGATCCAGCGATGGTATCCTCGGCTTCTCAGAGACCGTCAAGGTTCAATCGACTCCCGTTATCGTCCCCACCCTCAAGAACATCACCGCCCTCGCTGCCGGTTCCAACCATGTCCTCGCTCTCGACACCAAGGGCAACGTTGTTGCCTGGGGCTGCGGCCAGCAGAACCAGCTCGGACGACGCATTATCGAGCGCAACAAGATGTCTTCGCTTACCCCCCAGGGCGTCGGCCTGCCGCGCGGCAAGATTGTCAAGATTGCCTGCGGCTCTTACCACAGCTTTGCCATCGACAAGGAGGGCCGCGTCTACGGCTGGGGTCTGAACAACTTTGGCGAGATCGGTATCGAATCCAACGCTGGCGAGGACGATGCCGTCATCCTCCGACCTGCCAAGCTCACTTCCCTTGAGGACTACAACATTACTGATATCGATGGCGGCGAGCACCACTCTCTGGCTTGCGCCGAGGACGGCGAGCTCTTCACCTGGGGCCGTGTCGATGGTTACCAGGTCGGCTTCGAGTTTGACAAGCTGAACGAGGACATTGCCATTTACGACGAGCGAGGAAACGCCCGTATTCTGTTCAAGCCCACTGTCCAGCCCGGTATGTACTTTATTGACTCGCTGAACAACACGTTGCTAATGCATGACAGACGTCAAGGACACCGTCGCCGTCACCGCCGGTACCGACAACAGCTTTGCCATCACTTCCGAGGGCAAGGTCTTTTCTTGGGGCTTCTCGAGCAACTACCAGACCGGTCAGGGCACCATCGACGACATCCATACTCCCACCCTCATCGACAACACCGCCATCCGAGGCAAGAAGATCATCGGCGCCGGTGCCGGAGGCCAGTACTCTGTCGTCTTTGGCGAGTCCGACGACGCCCCCAAGACAAATGGTGTCAAGACAAACGGCGTTCACGCCCACGATGACAAGGAGAACGAGGCCGGCAAGAAGGCCTAGATGATTTGTGTGCTACGTCAGTCAATGAAACAAACAAGCGGTGGCATTTGACACTTCTTTTCTCGCGATGGATGGAACTTTCAACATCAGCCCTTTAATATTGCACTGCGGATGATGAGCAGCAGCGTTTTTGACAAGACAACGAACTTGTACTTTTTTGGACCGCAATAGGGAGGGCGGGTTAACGGATTTTGGGAATCGGAAGGGCGGATTCCTGTGACAAAAAGTGATACGATAGGGACATGTTTTTACGTTGTTATTACTGGCTTTTTTGCGTCTGTTATGCGGATTGTGTCATATATAGAGATGGATGCGATGCGATGCTTGTTGCATATTTCAATGTTGTTTTAAATGCAGAGAGTTTCTCCTCTCGACGCTATCAAGATCCCTTCTCATATAACCTGCCTGCCTTCTTTTGGTGGGTTCGTGACGTACAGCAAGAAAAAAAGAAGTATTATTCTAATACAAAAGGGGGAAGTGGTTCCTCATTTCATTCCGTATAACTCGAGTTTGTCCCCCGTCTCGGCCGTTCCCTCTCAAACGCCTTTGTTCACCCGTCATTTGCCCTGGCCGCTTCCAGGGCGTAGTCATGTACAGCGTCATTGGAGTCACCGCTGGGCCTCCATCGTTGGGTAGAGTGTAGAGCTTGTCGTCGTCGGTCCTTCAGGCATTGAGCTTGGCAGCAGCGTTGGACAACGAGCCGCTCCCTCGGCTACTGAAAATGCCCATGATGCCAAAGCCGACGTAGAACAGACCCAGGGGGTACGCGACAAGACCTCTCATGCCCTTCATTCGTCCTACAACGCAAAACATACCGCTTGCACTATATGTGCACCACATGATGGCAGCTGTCGTAAACACAATGCCCAAAGGCGTGTCCATGGGCATGACGATGCCAAACAGGCTGGTCGCCACGAGGGGCAAAAGGCAGTATCCCAACACGCTCGCGCTTCGAGGGTATGTCAAGGTCGCCGAGAAGTGACCTCCCTGTTGTCCAGGCGGAGGAGCGGGCGCCGAGGGTTCGCTGCTGTACTGCGGGTAGCTTGGCTGTTGGGGCTGCTGGCCGGCGTCGGAGGGCGACATGAGGGAGAGGATGAGGTGGAGGGAGACGGAGCCGAGGGCGGCGAGACCATAGATGTAGCCAAAGTGGACTTTGCCTGAGAAGAGCAGGATGAAGCCGAAGAGGAGGAAGAAGATGAGCGGACCTGCGAGGTCGGAATCGTCCATGAGGTGCGAATCGATGCGCCTGAAGGGGTTCAACACGGCGAGTGTCTTGACAAGTCAGCTTTCCCGGCGCATCACAACTAGCAGCACAAAAACGACTCACCTTTGCCTGAATATGACCAAAATTGACACCCAACTCCTCCAGCAAAGGTGGCTCCCCATCATACCCCTCGGACGAGAAAGCAGCCACCCACCCAGTTCTCAACCCGCCTTGCTCGCCCAGCCGTCCCGAAACGCCCTGCGCGCCGTACCCAGCGCCCGAGAAGCCCTGCGCACCAGGTGTACTGGCGAAGCCAGCCTGCTGGTTTCCATAGCCATATGCGCCGCCGGGCTGCGGTGTGCCTGTGCCACCGGTGGCAGGACCGTACTGCGAAGGGAAGAATTGGAGGTTCTGAGCGGCCGAGGGGCCGGCGCCTGGGTACTGCGGTTGTTGGTTGGAGTAATAGTTTGACATGGCGCGTATACGATTGAAGTTATGCGCTAGAGGGAGGGGGGGTTTGGGAGGAGGTTTGCGTGAGGGGGGCGAGGTTGTTGACTCTTTGCTTTCGAGAGGACAGTTGGAAGGATAGCTGGCGGTTTGGGAGATGGGAAAGCTGGGTTGCCTTGCGTGTGTGGCTGGTGTGGAGGTTGGTGTGGTTGTGGCGGTGCGTAAGCTGCTGTGTTCAGCCACGGGCGCATACCCTGGAGCTACAGACTTGGTATTCTTTTGAACTATGTTCGTTCCTTTATTGGTTAAAATAGCTTCCAATAACACGATGAGTGTGCCCTATTTATTTTCGGTTTATTTTCAATTTGGAATTACTAGCCCTTATGGGTTGAGTGCTGTTATTGGGCTATTCGCTTGAGACCACCCAACTTGAAGATGTCGCTAAACTCACACAACCGTCATGTGACAAGCGTGGAAGCCTCATAACCAGCCCAACTTGGGCTCTTGCTCGATGTACTTCAACCGTGCACATTCGTATAATTCTGTACTTAGAATGCTAGAGTTTCTCTAACAATGATAGCCATATCCAAACATCAGACATATGGCGCCCCCTCAGGGTACAATCCCTGAATGTGATTCAAACTGGGTACCTCTACACTGTTCCGCCGACTCCCCATCTCTTCATTTCCATCTCTTCACGAGTTTTCTTCTTCCCCTTATTTCTTCCCCGTAGCCTTGGCCTGCGTAAAGGCCACATGCCCGTTCTGCACAAATGCCCTGAAATTCTTCGCCACCTCGGGATAGTCCTTGAACTTTTCGTTCACCTGCTGCTGGATCTTCTCTGCTTCAGGGGACCAGCCCGGGGTGGGCTGATTCTGCCCAACCGAAGCATGCAGGAGCTTGCCAGCCTGCTGAGAGAGCTGGAGATACTCGTCATACTCGCACTTTCGAAGTTGGCCCTGGCGAATCGAATAGTTTGCATGCTATTGACTAAAGGGTATGTGACTGCTGGGGAGGTTCTACCTGTGCGTTGTGTCCTAGCCGAAAGGTAGACATCATTGCGTCAAAGGCTGGCACGTTCTGTAGGGAGTCATTAAATTCGCTCGCGCGCTTGGCCCCGCCGGCCTCGGTTCTTGTGTTGTTGGTGTTTGTCATTTTCAGGTTCGAGGTGTATCGCTGAGTGTGTAGAGTGAGTTGGGATGAGCAATGCCGGGGGTTATATATGTAGTCGAGCGGCGGTAAGGTCAGAATCAGGTGGATTTGTGAAACATTTCACAGCTTGCGCCACGATGGCGTCGCCGACGGGGCTTTCTTCAAGGCGCTTATCGGGATCCAATGGGATAGGGGTATGGGATATTGGGTTGCTGGTTAAGTGCATAAGACGGATGAACTCAAACGACGACTAGGGGTATCCATGGACGTGTTGATCTGCGGGGGGCTATGCCTCTTATCTGGTAGTACTATATATAGGCTCAAGTTGTTGGATTTGTGGAACTTGTCGGTTCATAGCGTGTTGTTGGGTAGCTCAGGGATGAGCTAGCTATTGAAGTTTGAGTGGATGATGTTTTTGCTGCTGGCGTAGGATTACATGTGCGCCAAAGGTGTTATTGAGGCCACCCGGGGAGGTTCATCTTGGCCAATTGTGTAGTGAAACATCGGCCTGATTGTGCCAACACATATACTGCATATGTTCCCATGGCATTGCCTTTCCATTGGCATGCATTTGGTACTTGGGCTGAGTCCTGGCTTTGAGGCGGTCGCGGGTACACAGAATCGTGATCGACCGGGGAGTGGTGGTAGGCGAACAGCCGAGGGATGCAAATGGCGTTTCAATTGGTCTCTCAGAAGTTATTCGAGAGGCTGGTTTCATGCATGCATGGTATCGCTTTGCTGGCGAGGCGAGACGCTGTCAAAGGCGCTTCTCACTAAAGCAGGCTGTGACCCTTGTCAGCCAATGCCTGGGAGTTCTGGCCCATGCGGTAATTCGCTGATATGGAACCTGGACATAATCCTGGCCGGGCCCTGGCGAGTGACCCCTCACTTTAGCCGTTCCAACTTCTTCATTCAATTTACATGACTCAAACCATCAGACCCTCCCTCACATCATGGAGGGAGTCGGCGCTGTCGCAAACGTCGTCGCCGTGGTCAACTTGTCTGTGAAAATCGTCACGCTTTGCTCCCAATACGCCGAAGACGCCCGAGGTGGTGCCAGACACGAGATCGATGAATTGCGCGACGAGGTGACGGCGCTAAGAAGAGCCGCCAAATCAGCAAGGCGGCTGCTCAGGGACCAACATGGGGCCAGTCTGGAGGCCTCGCGAGACATGGAGGACGCCCTCCGGGAGAGCCTCAATGTCCTCCGCAAGCTGGAGGAGAACCTCCAGTATAGCGCTGGCCGCAGGTTTATGAGGCTCTTTCGCATCAGGGTGTTGAAGTGGCCGTTTAAGAGGAGGGAGGTTAATCAGAGGATTAAACGGATCAGGCGGTGTACGAAACGGATCAATTTGTCTCTTCAGGTGCTTCAAACGTATGTGGACTAACATGCATCCTTCGTCAATTGAGCTAACATATTACGATCAAGTGCCATAATTGGCGTCGACTCCAAAATGGTACGAGTTGACGAAAACATGGTCTCTATGGATCAACGCATGGTCATGCACATGTTGCCCACTGCACTGGGGGCACTGTACGACTCTCGCGAGGAAGAGCACGGCGCTACATGTCTTACGGATACCCGGGTTGAGTTGCTTCGAGACATAGATGATTGGATCAACAGTCGGAAAGCACCGCCCATCTTCTGGCTCAACGGGATAGCTGGGACTGGGAAGTCGACAGTATCTCGAACCGTTGCAACCACGACGGCTATGCACCGTCGTCTTGGAGCAAGTTTCTTCTTCAAGAGAGGCGAGGCTGACCGAGGGAACATCTCCAGGTTCTACACAACCATTGCCTATCAGCTTGTTCGCTCCATACCTGGTGTTGTCCCTCACATCAGATCAGCTATAGATGGAAAAGACTCCGTCATAGGAAAGTCGGCTGAGAAGCAGTTCGAGAAACTCATCTTGCAGCCTTTGATGCGGGTTAGACATAGGACTAGGACTATTCTTGCCATCGTTGTCGATGGCCTGGATGAGTGTGATGGGGATGACGACATCCAGCGCCTGATTACCCTTCTTTGCGATCTCAAGGATATCAAGAACCTCCGTGTCAGAGTTCTCATTACGAGTCGACCAGAGCTGCCGATCCGACTAGGTTTTCACGACGTTCGGGACCATTACAGGAATTTGGTCCTTCACGAGATATCAGACGCAACTTCAGAGCACGACATTGAAGTTTTCCTTAGGCTCAAACTCGACCAGATCAGGCGGAACTACAACCGATCAATCTCAAGAGACAGACACTTGCCAAAGGACTGGCCTGGACCAAGAGACACGGCAACGCTCGTCCGGATGGCTGTCCCGCTCTTTATCTTTGCCACCACAGTCTGTCGGTTTGTCTCGGATAGGAGATGCGGCAATCCCAGAGAACAGTTACGAAAAGTACTGAGGTACAAGACGAGGAGTCAAGAGGCAAATATGGATGCAACCTATCTTCCACCGTTGGAGCAACAGTTGACGGGGCTCTCCAACAGTGAAAAGGGGCAAGTGCTGGATGCGTTCCGGACCGTTGTTGGAACCATTGTGCTTCTCGAGACGCCTCTTTCAGCGCCGGCTTTGGCCCGGCTCCTCGACGTCTCGGAAAACACTGTTCATGCGAGGTTGGGCGTGCTCTATTCTGTGTTGAATGTGCCACAATCTGCCGAGTCTCCCATCCGACTACTCCACCTATCCTTCCGGGAATTCCTAACCGACCCCGAGAAGAAGGGAACCAATGAGTTCTGGGTGGACGAAAAGTATTGGAACGGCCATATTACTTCGTGCTGCCTTCGCATCATGAACGATGCCTTGAAAGAGGACATTTGCGACCAAGTTCACCCAGGAGCTGATCGCTCGAGCTTGCAACGGGGACAGGTGGATTCGTGTATCCCGCCGGAATTGAAATATGCCTGCCGTTTCTGGGTTCGCCATCTACAGAATGCTGAGAGGAGCTTCTACCGCGACCAAGAAGTTTACAACTTCCTGTCCCGCCATTTTCTTCACTGGATAGAGGTTCTTAGCCTTATCGAAAGGTCAACCGAGAGCTATCACATTTTAAAAAGTTTGCAGGTATATCTGCATGTAAGATATAATCAATCCTATTTTCCGAGCAGATGCTGACAATTAAACAGAATACACCCTGTGTCGAGCTTGGCCAGCTCTTGAAGGAAGCCCCCAGCTTTATCCAGAGGAACTTGGCCATCATCGACTCCCACCCCCTTCAGCTGTACTCTTCCCTTCTCAGCAACACTCCGGAGAACAGCCATATGCGGAGGCTCTTCTGGGGTGAAGGACCTTCATGGGTATCCCTTATCCCAGCTGCCGATTCTCAGTGGGCACAAGTTCAATACACCCTGGAAGGCCACAAGGGAGCGGTCACCGCTGTCTCGTTCTCTACAGACTCTTCTCTCCTGGCTTCGGCCTCTTTAGACGCCACTGTCCGGATCTGGCGCGTGGAAACAGGAGAATGCATCCGAGAATTCCAGAGGCATAAACATCCTGTGAGAGACGTCAAGTTCTCACCCGACTCTACACTCATAGCTTCGAAATGCGACGAGACTATCCGGATCTGGAAAAGTGATACGGGGGTGCAACTGGAGAATTTCGCCATCGATGGACATCATAGAGAATGCCCTGTTGAGTTCTCACCAGACTCTAAGCTTGTGGCGTGGATTGGCGAACGAGGTGATTTGCGGATCATGCAGCTGGATATCCTCCAATGCATATGGCAGTTCAGACAAGGCGGCTTTACGGACCCCAGGAAACGACTACAAACCACCCCCTACTCCTTGCGTTTCTCATCAGACTCTAAAGTCATCGCGGTAGTGGTGGAGGAAACAGGCTTCTTCTCCCTGTGGAGTGTCGAGAGTGGCTATCGCATCCGGAAACATGAGCAAACAGCGAATCTCTCTCTTGAGGTACCTCACCATAGTCCACGCCGGGACGTGTCGTTTGGCTTTGTCGAGGACACCAGCCAACCAACTGTCGCGAATGCCCAGTCGACATTCATGGTGGCAGGCAATGAGAACCTCCGGTCCGAGTCCGACGATACTATCCTTGTCCGCTGGGTAGAGACTGGCGAGCTTGTGCAAACCATCACGACCCCTTACAGTGGGAGGAGCCGCGCCATATCGACACAGTTTTCACCAGACGGTGCAATTCTGGGTTCGATACATGAAGACAAAACCGTCAAGATCTGGGACATTGGGACGGGAAATTGTCTGCATATTCTCAGTGGCTTCGCAACTGAGGTCAAGGCCATGTCCTTCTCCCCAGACATGCGTCTAGTCGCTTCAGGTTCTACCGACAAGATGGTGCACATCTGCTCCATTAGCTCCGGAAGCAACCTCCCTCTATCAGAGGCAAGCAGACACCCCATTCAAGCCATGGTGGTGTCTCCAGACGGTGCCGTCGTTGCATCCTTCTCCGCAAACAGAGAGCTGGCGCTGTGGAGGATAGATACCGGCGCGTGTATGCATCGTCTCGATTGTTCCCACATGATGGAGCATTTAGAAGGACTCTCGCGAAATCCGTGCTTCGCCTTCTTGAGTCGTTTATTGTTTTGCGCGTGGTCGCGATCAACTCTGTACATATATCGTGTAGACACGGGCGAGCGTGTCTCCGAAGTTGATAAACACCGAGGGTCTGAGGTTGCGTTTTCTCCTGACGGGAGTCGTATCGCCTTTAGACCCAGCGAAGACGTCGTTTACACCATGATGCCAGACTCGGGCGAGTACGGACATCAACTCACGGGAGGAAGAAAGCTCTCGGATCCGAGATTCTCGCCAGATTCTACACGTGTTGCAGCTATATCCTATACCCCTAAGCGGTGCCACGTGTATCTTTGGTCTGTCGAAAATGGCGCTTGTCTTCATAGACTCCGTACGCGTCTTCCTCATGACGCCATCAAGGGGCACATCAGCGGTATTTCTCCAGACGGGAGATGGGTCGCGGTGCAGTGGGCGGAAGATGAGGAACGGGCTTCACGGGGTGTACGCGCATACAAGCGAGTGTATTCTCTGGAAGTCATATCTGTCGCCCAGGGTGAGACGGCTGTGAGGTTCAGCACACCATCGGCAAGGCCGCCTGGAGCTTGCAGTTTCTCGAGTGGTTCCCAGCATGTGGCCTGGGTTTGCGGTTCCAGCATGAAGGTCTGGGATACTGCCACTGGAGCACTTATTAATCACATCAACCTCGGCTTCCTTCCGTCCCGCATCAATTTTGACACGGGCAGGGATTATCCTTTCACCAATTTTGGTAGAATCTCTATCAACAACCCTCAGTCAGAAGATGTCAATGACACATGGACTTCTCCTGGGAGGTTGGGATATGGAGTCAGCGCCGACATGTCATGGCTCTTGTGGAATGACATGAAGTTCTTCTGGTTGCCACCGAGATTCCGACCTCACGATGGCTGCGCCATTGAGGTATCAGGCTCGACCATCATTATTGGTTCAGAAACAGGAGTATTGCTTTTTTTCAGATTCACGTTGGAGGACACGCTTTCCAGGCATCGCATAGTTACGATTGTGGAATAGTTGGAGAATTTGCGAGATCTTCATGGGATATTAACGATGGGAATGATTTTATACAGGTATTCTGGAATAGGGCGCATGCAGGGTCATGATTCATGAATAATGATATATATCACGTCTAGAAATAATGTAGTAACAAGGCTTATTATCCCTTTGCGCCGATGGGTGCCCAAGTACTTCTAAGCCGGTCTTAACCAAATACCTAGCACCTTCTCAAATCTAGGGTCCCATGATTACCATATTATCGCTGTTTTCGTCCGGACTTGAGACCTGGCAATGGGTTTGTCACAGCAACGTCCCTTTCACTCGGATAATGGGCCCGATTTCTATCATACGCCAACTGATATCTGGCCTATTAATAGACTCTTTCATTGGGTGCATCTTTTAGGGACTCTCTTGGCGCTTCGTTGCAGATTTTTGGCAAGCATCAGCCTGTGGGATCCTCGCAGGAGCCGCGCGGTTAATTGATGTTTCATCCACTCAAGAGAATCGATCTATGTCGACCGATTTAAAGCCCCAAGTCCCTCAGGGATGATATTCTCCATCTCAATCATTTTCATCTCTTTTATCCTGCAAGAACAGTGGACGCAATGTTTGGTTCCGTAACGGGCAAATCCAGCCCATCAGACGAGGCACCACCTCCCCTTTGCAATGTCTGTCACGACTTCAAACCAATCCAATTGAACAAAGACGCCGCGGGGCTCGGTCGAATGTCCGAGAAGCTCGATATAAAGGAGGAACAGCTGAATGAGAACTGCCATCGTTGCCGCCTGCTGAAAGCAACTTGGGAGAAGTTGGAGACGGAATTGTTTGCTGATTATGAAGGATTCGAGATTCAAAATAAGGACATCTGGCTCACTCCTCAATCAGATGACGTCGCCTCGGCTCGATATCTGTGGTGGCGTAGGAAGGCAAACCCTGCTATTGACCTGAGCGATTGTTACTTTTGCAGGGAGATCAACATTCGACTAACAAGCAAGGTTTGTTTCGCGTTCATAAAAGTCCTCTTTACTGTGAGCTATTCACTGACGAGAGCCTAGTCTGAAGTACCTGAGACAACTCCTATGGGCGTACTTACGAGTCTGCACCGGAGTCCCAAGTCAGAGGACAGTGTCCTGTTCCTGAAGGACATGCTTGAGACTTGTGACTCCGGAGATGGTCTTCATAGCCGTTGTTCTCATGGCCAGGTTTCACTCTTGCCCACACGGGTTTTGAAGATCAACCCCGAGGATGGATCATTGCAACTTTATGAGTCTCAGCCAGGGGAAACTGGAAAGTACATCGCGTTGAGTCACTGCTGGGGTCATCGTGCTCACCAGCCTCTCCGCACAACTGGGCGATCCTTGTCCATGGGAAGCTTGTCCTTCCCATTGACAGATCGTTCAGCCGTCTTCAGCGATGCCATCTGGCTTTGCAGACAGCTCGGAATCCACTACATTTGGATCGACTCGCTCTCCATTGTCCAAGACGACATACAGGACTGGGAGGCCGAGTCCGCTAAGATGGCTCAATATTATTCCCTGGCCTACCTCACCATTGCTGTGGAGACATCTTCAAACGGCACTGTTCCATTCCTCAGGGAAAGAGACGAGCGATGGCAGGCCATGGCCTTCAAAGCAAACGACCAAGATGGCTCTCTTTTGACTTATGTTGTGCAAGAGCACTACATGAGCGAATTCTATGAGGACGGGCCTGAAAACTACTACATTGGCGGGCACGACCTTCTCCCAACTCGAGCCTGGCCAATGCAAGAGGCCATTCTGTCAAATCGAGTTATCCACTTCACGCCCTCTGACATGATCTGGGAGTGCCACAATGGCACGGCTTCTCAAGATGTGTACCGGGATGCTTCCAACGCCCTTCAGTTCAACGTTCGGCAGGTTTTCCACGCGCTGGATGATTTGGAGTTAACGGATCAAGAGCGTATGGAAGGGGCCTACAAGGTATGGTCACGCCTGCTTGAGCAATTCTGCCTGCGTTCCATCACGTTTGAATCAGACCGGCTTCCCGCCTTTAGTGGGATAGCATCACGATTTTCAAAGTACCTCCCAGGCCGTTACCTGGCTGGAATATGGGAAGCACATCTGCTGCCAGGATTGTGCTGGCATAGGCCCACACACTTTGGTAGCAAGCCAGCTTACTTGGCGCTGGAGAAGAGTTCCGCCCCTTCATGGTCGTGGGCGTCTTTGCCCTCAGGGATCCCAGTGATATATCAGTACGATCTGTCCAAGTACAGCAAGCTGGAAGCCTCGTATCGGCCTATAGTACTGGAAGCCTTCTGCGACGCCTCTGAAAAGGCACCGTTTGGACGAGTGCGCAACGGGCACATCCTGATGGAAGCACCCCTTTTCGAGGTCATGATTACTTGCACTACATCTCAGGCGGACATCCACTATCACATCTCATTCGGGCAAGAGCAAGAGGTTCAACACCATGGTTCACTGGAGCCGACCATCACGGTGGACTGCTTATTAGCCATGGACGGGACAACCGCGGCGAGGGCAACCAGTGAAGACCAAATGGCATACCGGCTCGAGCCATCGACATTTCAGGCGACAGCATGGGTTCTTTGGCTTGGAGGGAGTACCAAGACTCAGATGTCTGGCGTTGTATTGAGGCGGGATGGGGATGGGGAGTCTGAAGAGTATTCTAGAATCGGGTCTGCATGGTCTGGAAATATGAAGAACGAGGATGCTTTTCCTACCAACCCCGTACGAAGGCAGATCAGACTGGTATAAGGGCGGCACGATTTAGAATGGTTGTTGAACTGAGATATCTCCATTGATCAAGTTGAAGGAAACGATAGGCACCAGACTCTGGGCAACTACAAAGTATTTTGACCCAGCACTCTTCATCTTCTCGCCTCACGTAAAACAAGAATATGAGCCAGCCAGGGAAGCACCATGGGACCGATTGGTGTCTTGGATGTAGTAACTGCGCGGCAACAGGAGCTAAATTGGTCATGCTTGAGGTCAGAGCAATTGTGAGGCCTGCCCGGTCCCTCTTGGTAACCAGTCATGAATCTGATGGCAATGATGCCTTCTTGTTTGATGTGTTGAAAATTCGACTAGTATATCGGGTCTCAGCAACGTTGCCAGTATCCAGCCTACCACCGGGCCTTCGGCTGGGCTTTGCAGGAGCAGGGCTTACGATTGTTTCTCATATGTAATTTCTGGATGTGCCAAATGGATATGAAACGAAGGTGTGTTGCATGCAGTGCTTAGCGTTTTTAGGTGGGCGTTGGAATCGGAACTTGGCTCAGGAAGCGCGTCACGGAATTGAGGATGATTTTCAAGCAAAGATATGGATTCTAGGCATAGATTTGGTGCGATTAGTTGGGTCGTTGAGAGGCCTAGGGTGAGAAATAGCCCGCATTAACAGGAGACCGTCTCTGTCCAATATGTGTCCCATAAGGCGTTCTTCCTGGGCAGATTAGTGCTCATAGGTTCCCCAAGGAAATCTCTGGCATATTTGTCGATATCCATGATCTCTGAGGCTGCAGAAACGAATGCCAAATGGCAGTGGCCGGAGAGGACCCTGATCCGCTCGGGTGAGGCGAGAAGGAACGGGATAAAGAACCAATAGGGTCCCCCCCTAACGATATTTTTGGCCGAGAAATACTCTTAAGAGAGGTTTTTAGCTCCCCGATATTGACTCGACGGCGGAGAATCCAATAGTTGAAGTATGTCTTGAACTTGCCTTCTGTCACATCGGGAGAAGGGGCGCCACGTTAATGCTAGCATCGGGAACGTAGGACTTCCTGACAGTATACTCAATGACAAGCTTGTTGCTGCTCCGTAGTTCGCTGCTATGGATAGTCTATATGGTTTTGCAAAACTAGTCGGTTGGGATGTAGTAAGCCTCTATTCTTTTCTTTCTGGGGTTATATCGATAGACACTTCATGTCATTATTTATGCTGAATCTTGATGATGCAGTTTGATTTCCCCTGAAATGTCGTAGGTATATTTCTCAATACCGATTAGTGCCCTCTCAGGTAGCGTCATATTTAAGTTAAGGTGCAGGTAGAGTGCATTCCGAGGTGACACAAGCTATCGGAAGATGGCCGATCATGCGAGGATAATCTCATCCACTATCTGCGCACGCATGGATGAGGAATCCGAAGGGGGTCGCATGATCTTCACAATATCTATCGGAACATCGGAGCTACAGGTATTATCGGGGTTGTTGTGACACCGTACCATGGGATGTAAGAGTTGCCATGACTTTGAGATTGCGCATGTCGACGTTCTCCGTCTCACATTATCTTGCCTAATAATAACTATTTAAACTCGAGAGGAACTCCCTTTAAACTTAATCGCTAAGCTTCCTTGCCTTTACTGTCGCCCAAAATCTTTAGAAGCATATCAGCGCTCCGTCACATTATCCGATCGCTAACCTGTGAGTTGAATGTATCGTGTTCAACGATGACTACGCTAAAGCCTCAAATAGACAAAATGGGCACAATCGCAGTCATTAACAACTCTCCGACCGAAATTTTCGTCAGCGTTACTGCGATTGGCTCAGATTTTGCACAGGGGGGATCTGAGGACAGGGCTAAACTCACGGCAAATGGAGGGACTGATACCTGGGGCGACAGGAACGAGAAGCAGTTGGTCAGATTTGCTAGGAGCGAGACCCCCGGGGCAATGGTTGAGGCCGTCCTCGGAGTACCAGGGGCTACTGTCGATATCTACTGAGCTCGGTGGAGGAAATGGGTAAGTAGTTAGGTTTTTCATATAGTAGGATATACTGTTGATTTCAACCACGTCTTCAAGGCCAGTCGTTGGGCACAATATCAAAGAAAACACTGATATGTCTCGGCATCAGACATTACAAGCCGAGACCTGACAGTTTCACCTTGCTACCATAAACAACTATTTCTTAGTATAAACAATGAAACTTGCACTAGTTTGAGTAAAGTCAAGTTGAGTTGTCAATCTTGACCACGTTCATGGTCGTTTGGCCGTTGGGCACCTCATCTATTCCAACATATGTGGGATTATCCTTGGGAGAAGCGGCAGGACTGGCTGTAAAACTCCGTAAACGGAATGAGAATCCCGAATTCAGCACGTATCCTTCGGCAAACTTCTCCCCTCCGGCTCGCGATCCTTGATGGCGGTTTGGATGATTCCTTCAAGCTTGCTCTGGTATCGCCCCGCCTTCAACCTCAAGTACCCGGCGGCCGATCGAAGCCTGTATCTGGGGCATTCGACGGCCGACTCAGGGTGCTTGCCTGGGGCATGGGAGAGTTCCTTTAGGAGTAAGAGGATCTGCTGATAGTCTCTCGTGGCTCGGTATTTTATCTGATAGAAAAACGTCCCGTCGATGGCCTCTAGAGCGCATATCCATGCTGGGGATGAGTTGAAGATGAAGCCACTAAAGAGGACCTACGAAACGAGATCGCAACGCCTTTGCATTGTATGCCTTAAACACCCGCTTTAGATACTCAAGCAGGAAAATACTTGAAATGCCTCCCATTAATATCGCCACTGAGAGCATGGCAGCGTTGTCTCGGCTCTGTTAAGATATAATCAAGAGGACTCGTCAGACGCCAAAATCCACCCTATGCAGCTATAGACACTCAATAATATAGATATGACCACTTATCAATCGGAAATAGATCAAAGCCCCATGGTGGTTACCTCCTTTCGTTTGTCTTCCTAGTACCTTCTCCATGGCGACATGACGACATCATGATGTCTTTCTAAGCTGTTTCGCAATTAGCTAGATATTCAACTGTGGAGACTGTTGGCCTACTTTTTGATGACATTTTCTTGAATCAAGTCAAAGTGATGCCAACGAAACTCGCGGTCGTCGGCTAGCTGACGGTCGTAGTGGAGGCAATGCCTGACAGCATCCCCGTATGAGCCGCTGCTCTTGTTAGATACCTTCTTAAGGAGAGTCTTCTCAGACCATGAAACACCCCCGATGAAGAAACGGGGTTGCTCAGGATCTTCAATGTCCACAGTGATGGCTTCCTTCATGGCAAACTCAGCCAGAGAGACGCCGAGCCGTAGCGCCTTGCGGGCTTGCGGAGCCATCCAGTGTTCATGTGGGCAGTCTCTCTGGGATGTGCGTGTAAAGGCGGGAGCAACCCATTGCGAGCCATTCGTCTCCTCAACTCTGACAAATCTGAGTCCGCAAATGCAGATGTCATCCGTCCACGGCGTCTCCCAGAGCAGCATGGTCCAGTTCATCATGCAGATGGCTGCCCTGGCGAGTGTGGCCTTGGACACACCATCAAGCTGCTCCTCGGTGAAGCAGTTGATGAGGTATTCTCCCCGATCCACATGAGTTCTTGGGATTTGTCCCAAGAGCTGCCGTATATACCACTTGCCTGCTGCCGTCATGTCGGAGCAGGGGAACACAACAACGCCTTGCTCCCTCACCGGCCGATGCTGGCGTTTTCGACTTTCGACATCAAAGTAGACATGGAGCTCTAGGTCGTCATCGATTGAAATGTCTTGGCTGAAGTATTTAAACACCAAGGACCAGGCTGTCGGTTCCTTCATCCCTGAGGACGAAGAGAGGCGGTAGAGCTCTGTCAAGGCCTGACTCTGTTGTTCCATCTGCCTCTTGCGGGAGAGTAGTCGATAGAGCGTTGGGGGCTCTAGTCTTTCGCCCTTGGGAAGCCGGAGTTGCACGCTCGTAAACATGTCCTGAGAAAACATCTCCAGATCTTTGACCTGAGCCTGTAGTCGATTCACTCTCTCTTCCAGCTCCTGGCCACGCCAGAGAGCGAAGGCAAAGCGTTGCCACCAGCCAGTGTCTTTGGCTCTCAGCTTCTTCGCTTCACTGCATGTCAGCCGGACTCTCCGCCTGCGCCACTCCATTTCCATTTCGTCCTCCCATTCGTGGTCTGACTTGGCATACAGAAGCGGTCCGATGGCTGCCAACTCTATCATGATGAGCCGCAGCTTGTCCGTGACGCTCTCATAGCCCTGTTCACCCCAGAAATGATAGTAGTTCTCAAGGTCATCGTTGTCATCGTAGTCGTCGGGGTTGTCGTAGTCGTCGTAGTCACCAGGATAGTTAGCATCCTTTCATCACCGGAGTGCTCAGAGTGCTCACCCGAATACACAGGCAAGTCACACCAGAGATCCTTCCAGGCCCTGAGTTTTAACTGGGTCGAAACCAGTTGAGTGCGATACCATTCCTTCTTTAACTTGGTGCCCTTGAAGTCTCGATCGAACTGATGTAGCTTGGGTATCGTTGCCACTGCGAAGCCGACCAGGCCAGCAATGGTGCCAATGGCGCCAAAAATGGAGAGAGGTTCTGGCATTTGGAGTTTGAGGGTACAGCTATGTATTGTAAATGCTGTATGGGAACGGTTGAAGCTTCAGATAGGCACAGTCAGGTAGTTTCTGTGACGACGAAGAGCATGAGCCCGACAAAAGACGCAATGCGTCGCTGGAAGTCCACAGGGCTGCCTGATAACATTGGGCATGTGTGGCGTTGGAGTAGGCTCTTAACAAGCCCCCAATCTCACTAACAGCCCAGGTGTCCCTTTGCCCTCTTATAGAGACGTACTGGCGTTAAACATTAATACAATACCATAACAGCACAGCTGTGTTAATACGACCAACTACTTGGCCATTATCAACCTACTTGGCTTTTCATTCTGGGAGTGATTACATTGTTAAGGCATAGTAAGCTAGGGTATATGAGGTTGACACTAAGCATCAGGAAGAGGGCCTTGAAATGGGCCCTTTGTAGTTATGCTCACCTAGTCCTTGTTAACAAGATACAAGTGTGTTTACCTGAGACTCTACCCCGCCCCTTCTGCATCAATTGGGCATCAATCCAGCCTGAATTCTTTCCTTCTTACGCTCTGAAGCCGTCGCTGGCCAAGTCAGCTCAATAATCTAGGATCATAGCCGCAGACTCACCTTACATCTATCAGCTGTGCTCTTAATCATAGTACCTCTGTTACCGAACAGTATGAACTATTATTGAGCACAGATGTCTAGATCGAATTCACCTTTCGCTGCGGCCCCGAGTGTCGATTTACAAGTTCAGTTCGAGACAATTGTAGAACGGCTTCAACTGCTCCTTGACCATGCCGACTACAACTTATCCTCTGAGAACGAGATTCGAATTGATGATCTGTTGGTCCAGCTGCTCGTCTGGGGCGTCGACTTGGATATCAAATCTGGCACCCTGAAGTGGTTACAGCAGGAGTGTGTCGACGAAGCCGCCGTGGTAGAGAGCAATCTTCGGCTTATCCAAGCCAACCTCGATGAGATCCCCTCTCCAGCCTCAATAAGAACGCATGGACCCAAGAACTTTGAGTGTGTAGTATTTCACCATGGCCAAGTTTGGGTCTCGAGCGCTAACTTGAGCCAGAAATATCTTGAACCGTCTTGTCTCCGATGGCAGAAACTTTTGCGAACTCTCGACTTCATTGAAAATCGTCATCGGTCTCCGTAAGAAGACTGGTCCCGTAGCTCAAGTTAGGGAATACATGACCGCATGGAGACTGGAGTCGAATGCGATTAGCCCTAGCCACGGAAAACCAGACAGGATCAAGGCACCCAAACGTCAAAGCTCCGAAGCAGAGCAGGAAACAGTCTCCCAAATGCAGGCTGACTCTCCGGAGGACAAAAACGAGAGTGGACCCCAAGATCTAGGTAAACTCTTACGGCAGTCCGAAAAGCGTGGTAGTCGTGGAGGGCCGTTCTGGCCAAGGTCACTCCTCGAACGAATCATGTCAACCGATAAGGGATTTCTCCGCCTGTCTGCCCGTGTTGAGGAGGATCTTAATGAGAGCCTGTGGCGAGACTATCTCAAGATCTATGCTCTGCTGGCATTGGTCGAAAAGACTGACAATATCTTGGGCTTCGTCAGCGGAGGAGTTTGCGATCACGACTTACCGCTCCACTACGACAAGGGCCAGTTCTTTAAGGACCACTTACCTGTCAAGTGCTTTGAGAACTGGCGCCTATTCGAAATGGATTACTTTGATCAGCAGCAGCGAGGCTTCACTGTCCCATTCTTCGAGCTGGGGCCTGGCTATGCCCCGAAGCATTACGCCCTGGACAATCAAGCCATTGTCCCCTGGGTCAATGAGCGCGGAAACTCTGCCTCAGGTGTGCCCCTGGACAATGTTGGGGGGTTTGGAGCGGTTCGATGCATCAGCATTGACCCAGACAACCACGGATTCGAGGAACCGCTGCTTGAAGTAGGTCTTGACGAACGCATATCGATCTACTAGGAGGCCTTGCTAACGAGCCAACTCAGATGGGCCTAGATGCCACATTCTTTGCTCTCAAGGCGATCCATGGCTATGACCATGGGGCCGAAGAGCGGTTCAAGAAAGAAGTCAATTTTTTGCGGCGCTTCAGTGGTAGAGAACATCCACACCTTATCACCCTGCTTGCATCTATCACTCACGATGAGAAATACTATCTTCTCTTCCCATATGCTGAATGTGACTTGCTCCAGTTCTGGGAAAGCATTCACCCATGGGCGCCGCTGACGGAGATTGAAGAGGCCCAATGGCTTGCAAAGCAGCTTCTGGGGCTCGCGGGAGCTTTAGATGCCATGCACAATCCCAAGAACCAAGAAGGCAAGCCAATCTATGGCCGCCATGGAGATATCAAACCAAGCAACATTCTCTGTTTCAGATCTACAGATGACCCCAGGGGAGTTCTGGTGCTATCTGACTACGGGCTGTCTTCCTTAGATCTCAAGGCGAGCCGCTCAAATGTCCCCAACACCATGGTTGGCGTGACGGCTACCTACCGAGCTCCCGAGTTCGACATGGAGGGTGGCATGGTATCTCGGGCATTTGACATATGGGGCTTCGGCTGTGTGTTTCTGGAATTTGTGACTTGGTTCTTGGGAGGAAACGAGTTGGTTCAGGAGTTCACTGACCGACGAACGACACAGGAGAGTTTCAGTTGGTATAGCGATGTTTTCTTCGACACAAAGATGGTAGAGGGAGAGGAGAAGCGCTCATTCCAGGTCAAGTCTCAGGTCACAGATGTCAGTCCCTCCCCATCCTACGCTATTCCGGTGCTAAAGTTGACGTTTGATAGTGGATTCAGAAGCTGCACAGTCATCCAAAATGCACTGACTTTGTTCATGACATTCTCACCCTCGTCAAGACCAAGATGATCGTCGTCATTTCAGAGAGGAGTAACGTTAGACGAGTGTCTTCTGAGCTTCTTGTCCAGACGTTTAAGGGAATGTATCACAAGTGTATGAGCGAGGCAGTAGGAGAGTCTTATTGCCTCGCTCCAAGGCCTTCATCACCGCACGAAACCACCCCAGCCGCCACAAAGTTGACTGTTGGGAAAACAGCCGCTGAGACGGAACCTGGCCTCACGAAGGGACAAAAAGAAACAACACCCCCTGAGACAAAGGCAGGGCCATCAAGCACTACTGGAGAATCAGTCCTCGCCATACAGCGGACTGATCACTTGAAGGCCCTTGTTGGGTTCCCTCGCAGGTTGGCATCAGGGCACATATCAGGAGAGTTTGCTGTGTCATCCCTATCAGGGAGAATGCCACGGATATCGAATGCTGCATAGTATGATTGAGGTTGAATCCACACTTGTCTGTTCCTAGTACTCAACGTTGTGTTATTGGAGGGCAACTCCATTTCCCGCTGTCTCGTGAAAACCCGCCCCGGGACGTTCAGGCATCACCCTGGGGAAGTTCTCTCTAGAAGATGGCTGTCTTTCTTGGATAGCATAGGTTGGTATTGTTGTGCCTTGGCTGTCCGAACTGCACATTGTCTTGGTCTAGCTGAAGCTGTGCTGTTTATGTTCATGCTGTAGAAAGATTGAAAATAAGCTCAGGGAGTGAGATGGCAATGTTGGGGCAAGCAGAATATCGATATAGTCGGCGTTTATGTTGTTACAGTTGATCCAATTCAGTGACTCCTATTGTCAATGGAGAGTGAGTTATCATTTCGAAGTGCATAGATTTCAACAGATAGTCATCAATGGTATAGAACACGCACTGTTGCATGACACGTGCCACTGTTATCAAACTCCACGAAGTAATGGATCTGGTTAAAGTTAAGAACTCTGAGAGCGGAGCTTGACAGTCCGCTGTGATTTATGCACCTTTCATGGCGTGTAGATGCAATCTGTCTACCATTGTCACAAGATTAGTTACCGACCATCATCTCAGTCTACACGGATCCAACCTCCCAGGAAAATAGGTTCCCTCTTCAGGATTTGCGATGTCACCCCTCCAGTTCCTTTCTAACTCTGGAGTCCAGCGCACCAAGTCCTAACCTAGAAGAAAGTACCAATAGGCAGTTCTGCTTTCATGATCTCGGTCAAGTACTCTTGCGCGCGGTGAAACTTGGCCCAATCTTCTCGGACCCTTTGCGCATGCGCTTCTCACTCCCGCTGCCCGCGCCATGTTTGAGTGAGACGAAGCCAGCTTCGTCCGCCACAATAGGGAAGTAGTGATTGCTCAATGTCGCCGGGTTGGTCGAGAATCGATCCCAAGCAACTGATTGCAGCCGATCCACTCGCCAGTCCAGATTTCTCGTGCTTTGAGGGTCTCTCGGCCCCAACATGAAGTCGGCGTCGTCGAAACGAGGACCTTTGAAGTCCACGCCGACGTCATCGGAAAAGTGACAACAAGTTTCAATGCCCAGCAGCTCAATGTAGTGATCCTGGAGTTCATCAACTGAACGGCCGAATGCGATCTGCGTTGCCTGCATCTCGCCGCAAAGAGCACTCGTCCAGCTGGTGAAGCCCGGAAATGCTGGATGGCAAAGGTTCTCGTAGTATCTGAGGTTTCCCGGCGCAATAATGTCCTGGATGGCACCGAAGTGGCGGTGCCAGAACATACTGGCGTATTGGAGAAAGTCCCGGGTATTATCGCTGGGATATCCCAGGCCTGCGTGGCTACACTCCTTGCCCATCATGTATATAAATGTTGTGCAGATGTGGAGAAGGAGGGCATTGCATGTTTGAATTGAGAATGAATGTTGCCAAGGACCGGCAACCAAGTTCGCTCCCCCTGAAGCGGCCGTGGAAGGTCGATATTCCTCGATGGGGCAATACCAAGTATCGAATGGATCTCGATCCTGCTGAAGAGGTGACAACTTCTCTAGGCCTTCGTCGTCAGGATCGCCAAGCTCCAACAGAAATTCCCGCGCAGTCTCGTGGATGAGGTAGATCTTATTCTGGATGATCCTCACAAAGTTGCCGCATATTGACTTGACGTGCGTCTCAAAGGGTCGTACAAGGTCGTATTCCAGGTCAGAAAATGTCTTTCCGTTAGGGCGCAGAGGGCGCTTCCCAGTTTCCAATGGGTTGTAATCTGGTGTTATGGCCAGGGCGATACTCATTTCTGATGTCGTAAGGGGTCTCGCAGCAGCCAGGATAATACCCAGCATTTTCCGAGCCCTTGGCTCGTTGACACGTGTGGCTAGCATCTCCGAATACACGGCATCAATGTCCCGACTTTTGAGAATCTGATCAAGTTCGCGACGTGAAGCACCAGTGTCCACCTTTGCAGCTAGGAGTTGGATTATCAGCGTCACCCAGAGAAATGTCCTGTCTGCTCGCCGAATCAGCTGGTCTTTGACATCCTCTAGAAAGTCGTCAGTCAAGCCGTCCCTAACAAGACCTGAGATGGTGACATCGACAACCCGGGATATGTCGGCGCTTATTGAATCTGTCTGATCTTCTCCCCTCAGCCTGATCATGGCGGTTCGTCTTGGCTGCTGTGAAATATCTTGGCTTGCCACATTCCCAGTGTGATCTTGCTGTTCTTCCTTCGTTCTACAGGATTGTACACCAGAAGCTGGCTTGTCAAATCCGTTCTTGATGAAGTTGTCTGGACGACTTAGCACAAGCACCTTGAGCAACCCACGGCCTGTTCCTTCTTGGGCTCCGGAAAAGCGATCCGTCTTCGGCTCAAATGTCTCCGAGATCAAGTGCACCAGCTTTCGGGCATCATCACACTCGTCCAGGCCATCGAGAACACAGAAAACCTGCAGGGGTTCCTTGTCGTCAGGAGATTGAATCTGCTGAACCGATGCAGTGAATGCCATCCACAAAGCCCCGACATCCTCTAACGACTTGCCCCGAAGATAATCAACAGCCGTCGAAATGAGCTTCGGCCGTTTCCGAAAAAGTTGCCGAAGGAGACTCTGCAATGCAGTGACGCCGCTTCGCTGATCGTAATTGTCCGACTTGAAGAAGAAATAGCAGAGGTTTGTCGTAGAGAGTTTCTCTCCGCCCATCCCCTGGTCTATAAGGTATGAGGCCAGCACAGACTTTCCACAGCCAGGATCTGCTGAAACCCATAAAAGAAACGTTTCATGGCTCTTCAGCCAGTCACGGTACAGAGGGTGCTCCAGAATCCAGAGGCAAGTCCCCGGGACTGGGGCTGGGTTGCGCTCTTTGTGCTGCCTCCAATCGGTCGAAGATAGGCTACTCATTAGCTCCTTTTGCTCTTGTTCCATCTGTTTCCGGCTGGTCTCATTTCCCAGGCTCACTAGGATGGAGCGTACGGTTTGGAATCGTGGTTCCTCGTCCCGTGTGAATCGACAGATGGTGCAATGGTTGCCATCCATTGGGATCGACGTTTCGGCGGGGATGCCCAAGACTGCCGAGTCTCGACTTACTACCTAGGGTGGTTTCTGTGAGATGATGGAGGTGAGAGGGTTGTGTCGGCAACTACCTACCACGGTCTTCATAAAATCCATCTTCTCCGTCTCGTAGAAACTGTATATTCTCAAGCCAGCACTCCTTGCCTTGAACGACTGCGAGATTCGCTCCAGATCCCGCGAGTCCGGTTCCAAGTCTTTTGGAAGCTGTGTGTTGGTCGAGGTTCCGAAACTTGCCGCCTTCAACATAGCACTCAACATGGTTCCCCAACTGGCCAGGTCTGAGCCTCGGTGAGGGGTTCCAAGGAAGAGGACACCGCGCGTACATCTTCGGACGTCATCGTACCTCGCGAGTTCGTGGGCACGGACGAAAGCTTGCTTGAAGACGATACCACCAAGGCTGTGGCAAACGAAGATGATGGGTCGCTGCGCCTCTTCCGCGCTTTGCCGTGACGCGTACAGGCCCTCTAATAGTTGGTCGGCGAAGTCATATAGATCAGATGTGGACTTGCTGAATTTGACTGACGAGTTGTAAGAGAATGAAAGCACGCGGGCGGATGTGATGGGCATGAGATCCCGTAACCAGTTCACGCCGGTATTTTTATCGGTCCAGGTCTTCTCATAGTGACCATTAAGTCCATGAATGGCGACGATATCAGTCATATACGGGGCCAAAGGATCCTTAGATATTAGTGTGTGGCAGCCGAACTCCCTTGCCGATTCCTCCTGGCTAGCCGCGCTGGTCGCCTTTAGTTTCCAAAATGAGGTGATGCGATTCATGATGAACTGGTAGATAGATTGTAGACTTGGTAAGACAGGAGCAGGAGGTGAGCTAGACAGCCCATGCCACAAGGGTTGGATTCAACGTATTTATGGTGTCCAAGTCGTTGAAAGTGTTGCAGGTTCACCATGATCATAACATTGGAACGCCTGTTTTTTACCTCCGCGTGACCCTGCGCTGGATTCCGGAAAATCGTACATCCAGCCTTGTTGTATGGCCAATCAGCTACATCATGCATGGCTTTCAGCTGGGCTCTGGACCAGGCTCTCCAACTAGGCTTTTCTTGCAGACTGCAGTTAGCCTGTCATGTTGAGTGTTCCCCAGAAAAGGGGATTGTACGGCAGTAAGATGTATAGTATGGACAATTGGTCAGATAGGAGGCTGTGCTTTGCTGCGCCTTGCTGTGCTGTGCGGTGTCGATAGCCTCGTCGGCTTGCTGGTGGCAAACTGTGTCCAAACACCAACAGGTTTCCTTCCAAGGTTGACCGCGTGGCCTCACAACTATCTAATTAGCCAGGTAATTGCACCACTAATAGCAAACGCACTAATAGTAAGAGTATGAAATAGGAGTTTACTATATCGCTCCTGCCTACTGATATCATATGAGTTTCTATTTGCCTTGCCTGTATACCTCGACCTAGTACTTGGGCTCTAATAGAAATTATGGAGCAATGGTGAAGTAGTAATAGCCCCATCCACCATGATGTCTATGCCAAGTGATTACCTCTTCTAGTCGCGTAGCTTTGGCACATTTAGCCCGCGGCAAAAGTGTCACAGAACTGGCCATGATTTTCAAGGCAATGAAGATCTGGTAGAAGTATGGGATGCCAATTTATTCGGGCTTCCGGTCGTACACAACCCTCTGTCGGTGAAAAGGACGGAATCTCCCTGAGCAGATCTCGCGGCGAAGCTGGGCGCAATAGGCAGAAACCTCCTTGGACCAACCGGGAACCATCTTGGCCATGGAAAGTACATAATCCATTCAGCGCTACATACCCCAGGTCTCAAACTCGCCTAATGTTGAGCATGGTGGAAATCTGCAGGAGGTTAGGTAGGGGCAATGGTTTCGGTAGGGCGAGGCGCCATGGCGATAGTATATGTTAGAGTAGAGTCTACTAGCCGTGTTGAAGATGAACGGGCAAACGAGCGCCGTACTCTGTTGACCAGGGAGAAGCCACGGTGTTAGCATTGGAATAATGATGCTATGAAGTGTTAATATTGGGTTCTTCGTTATAGCGGGAACCCGGCCCTTGATAGGATAACCGTGTACGACAGATAGTGTACGATAGATAGATAGAGTGATCCTATGCGTAAGCAGGTGAGCATACCAACGCTAAACCTAGCTTGACTGCAATCAACTTGATGACTTCTGCTGGAATCTCAGACAACTGGATTAGTAGTCATGTGCTGCGCTTATTCGACCGAAAACATGTTGAGCGTTTGGAGTCAGAGTTTTGCAATGAGATGCAAGCTTCTGCAATGCAGGATGCATAAACCTTAACTTGAAAAGGATGTTGGGAATGTTTCTGTGTTAACTTGATATACGGCAGTGTTTCTTCCTCTGTCGTTTCTTCACTTGCACCATAATCATAAACAATTACCATCACCACCCTCGACAGATTCGACGAAATGGCGTCTCTAATCATTGAATCACGCGGTCCCATAATCTACATCAATGCCTTTCCAGGAACAGGCAAATCGACAATCGCCAAGCACTTGGCCTCACTCTTCGAGACCGGCACCATCAAGCTTGGCCACCGTTTTTTCATCAACGCTGCTGAAGCGGGAGTCAACCGTGATCATCCAGGCTATCAACAACTTGTCTGCGAAATCCGCCAAGTCATGTTTAACTCGGTCGTGGAGAACGCGACAACGTACTCCAGTGCGTATGTCTTTACGGATTTTCAAACCGCGAACAATCCTGGCATTGATACCGGTTGGGAATACTTCGTCTGTGCCGCCCAACGGCGCTGTCATTTCATCCCAATCACTCTTAACTGCAACAAAGAGGAGAACCTACAGAGGCTAGCCTCTGTTGATCGGGCAATTCATGGTAAGCCCGTGGATGTGGAGCTTGCGAAAGAGTCCAGGAGGAATTCACGACTGCAGACTTTTGAGGGACATCGATCAACGCAAGCTTAACATCTCCCCCGGAGCCTCGGCAGGTTTCATGTTCGGGGATTCGGAGTCCCCGAATGCCGGCCAATGGCCCCGCATGGCCCATCGTGAACATTTGTTTCCCGCAAATGTCAGCTTGGGGATAGCGCCAGAGGATGTGGGATGGTCCGGGGACCAGCCAGATATAAGATAGACATGGATTTTGTGTGAGGGTGATGCTACAAGGATGGTATCGGAGGTGGGGAGCGCAGCATTGGAGGGATCAAGGCAGAGGATGCGTGTGCTGTCGTAAATGCGGGGTAGTGTGATTTGATGGATCCATTGCATGGATACGATCTCAACGGGTCTCCACAAACTGAGTGACAGGACAGGGGGGAGGACCTGGGGAGATAGGATAGGAGATGCGGGATGGTTGCTGATCCTAACGAGGGCCATGGAAGAGGGCATGTTCTCTATCGTTGACTAACATTGACACTCGTCATCCTTCAAGGCTCATCACATCGGAAATGACGTACTCAATACATCCCGTGGCACTCTTGTACTGTCCCTTATCGGCCCTCATTCACTACGCGAATGCTCCCAAACGGCACCAGTCTCCACTGCGAGGCCATTATCTAAGTCACTAGCTGACTTGGTTAGTCTGCGCGAGCGATAGGACGCTGAAGGTACTGTAACCCCCACAAGATGGTGTGGACAGGGGTCAAGTACCTCAAGGTTTAACCTGTTCGCAGAATGGAGTTGCAATCATGGCTTCTCCGGAAATTGCCTAATTGGGCCTTGTAGCTTATCCCGACCTCCAACTTAGCTAGTTCCTCATGGATGAGGCCGTTTACAAATCAATAAACGCATGCTGGTCACTGATTGTGATCGCTGGTCTTGACCTGCTTCTACCTCGGCTGGGTTGACCCTTCCTCGGCTTTGAGGGGAGACTGAGCATCTGCTTCCTGCTGTGAGGCTTTGCTCGACAGCTATAAATGACGGCCGAGGAACCTCTGTTCTGGACATCTCTGGCCAGTAACTCCCCAAGAGCCCCTCATCCAGACCCATCTGCCTTTATACCTATAGTTTAACATTCAAATCTTCATAAACATGCCTTCTGTTGATTGGAAAGCACTCATTGAGGCGAAGCGAGCCCATCTTTATGCTCAGATCCGTCCTGAATGGCGCCTCCCAGACAACATCACCAGCCAGGTCTACCACACGTCGGATGTCAGCGCCTTTGATCTCCTCAATGACGCAAACCTACTTTCCCATAGAGAGCGCGAGATTACTGAAAAGTATGATGCGTCTACGCTAATCGAGATGATGGCCACCGGGGACATCTCATCGGTTGAAGTCACAGCTGCTTTTTGCAAACGCGCTGCTGCTGCACAGCAACTGGTCTGTACCTGACCTTTTAATTCTTGGATGTTTTACAGGAATACTTATGCTGCGATAGACGAATTGCTTGACAGAGATTTTCTTTGAAAAGGCCTTGGAGCGAGCAAAGGAGTGCGATGACTTCTTAGCCAGAGAGGGGAAGCCTATGGGACCATTTCACGGGATGCCCATCAGCCTCAAGGTTAGTTGACTGGCTGGCGTTACTTTGTCTCCCGATAAACGTTTAGCAGTTGGTGCGGTACACTGACCTTGTCGTATAATAGGATATGTTGATGGTCAAGGACGAAGCCGCCACTCTCGGATTTGTGTCATATCTGACCAAGCCAAAGGCTGATAGAAATTCGGTCTTGGTAGACATGCTCTTGGAGGCCGGCGCGGTGCTTTATTGCAAGACCAATGTCCCCCAGACCCTCTTTGTGCGTTCTGACCTTTGATTCTCTGGCGTCTCGGCGTGACTAACATGCACCAGGTGTGTGAAGGCATGAACAACGTCTTCGGCTACAGCTTGAACCCCCACAAGTTGAGCCTGACCCCAAGCGGAAGCAGCTCAGGAGAAGGCGCGCTGGTTGGCTTCCGGGGATCTCTGCTCGGCGTGGGTAGCGACATTGGAGGTTCCATCCGAGCCCCGTCTCTGAGCTGTGGCGCTTTCGGGTTCAAGCCGACGGCCAACCGTATTCCCTGGAGTGGTCAGCAGGCTCTAATGCCCAAAGGCTGGCCAGGAGTTACTCCCAGTCTAGGACCGCACGCCCAGAGCGCCCGAGACCTGACCCTCTTTTGCAAGACGGTCATCCAGGGGAAGCCCTGGGAGCAGGACTCAACAGCTCTTTCTAGTCCCTGGAGAGACGTTCCAAGAAAGAAGCAGCTAACAATCGGATACTGGACAGGTGACTCAGAGCTCCCTGTTTTCCCACCTGTTTCTCGAGCTTTGGACGCAGCAGCTCAAGCTCTCAAAGAGGCAGGTCATCAAGTCAAGCCCATCTCAGCCCCCTTGCCGCTCGCCCAGGCTGCCTTGATCTTTGTGAACTCAACAAAGTTGGACAATAAGAACCAGATAATGCAAATTCTTGCAGACGGGGATGAGCAGCCAATTCAAGCGTTGCTCGACATCAATGCTGCCGCGGGCATTGAGCCGCGAGAGTTCACCTTGGATGACTTGTGGGATTTTAACTGCGACCGCGAGGATTACCGTCAAGCCTGGCACAAAGTCTGGATGGACAATAAGATCGATGTGTTGCTGTGCCCCGGATCTCGAGGAACGGCTGTACCCCATGGGAAATATGGTGTGCCTTGGTACACCATGATTTGGAATCTGCTAGACGTGAGTGACTCACAGAGCGACCCCCAAGCGGCTTTTTCTAACTGATATCGAATCATCTAGTGTCCCGCGTCCGTTATCCCTTTCTTGAAGGCGCACAAAGCCGTTGACTCGCAGACAATGGAGGGTTGTAAGTTTCCCCCCTTCTTCCAGGCCCACGCATATCTGACTAGAATTTCTCAAGATGATCCGGAAGCGGTACATGGTGCTCCTTGCAGTTTTCAAGTAGTCGGGTGGACAGGTCAGGATGAGGAGGTCTTGATGGCTACTGAAGTCATGGCTGAGGCCGTTCAAAGCACGGCTGCCACAGCACACCTTTAAACCATGACAAGTGTTACTAAGATGGAAGGAAAACCATCACACTCGCTTATTTGCTTCAAAGATCCGCCATCTACATATTCTCACCTCTGTCTAGAGTCTGCTCACCAACTCTCCTTCCCTCTCAATAAACCAGTCCACTGTTGTTGAAATGCCCTCTTGCAACGAAACCTTTGGTCTCCAACCAAGCACAGTCTCCGCGAGAGTCGTGTCTGGTTTTCTATTGATGGGATCGTCCTCCCTTGCTGGGAGCAGGTTAATTGGTACGGGCTTCCTGTGTCCCAGTTTTGACGCAACGACTTGGGCGATGGTCTCTGCGATCTCGCTGATTTCGATCTCGCAGTCGCTTCCGATGTTCACAGGACTAGGGTAGTCGCTGTTCATCAGAGTCTCCAACCCTTCTACGCAATCCTTGGCAAATTGGAAGCATCGAGTAGAGTGTCCGTCACCAAAAATGGTCATGGGCTCCCCTTTCATTGCTGCCATGATGAAGTTCGGGACAGCCCGACCGTCGTTTTCGCTCATGAAAGGGCCGTACGCGTTGAAGATGCGGGCGATCCGGACTTCAAGTCCGTGTTCGAGATGGTACGCGTATCCCAGTGCCTCCATGACTCTCTTGCCCTCGTCGTAGCAAGCACGGGGACCAAAGCAATTCACATTTCCTCGGTAGTCTTCTGATTGACATGGGATCTGGGCGTCTCCATAAACCTCTGTTGTGCGCTGTTAGCAAATGGGAGAGTTTTGGCGGCTGGCCAAGCTCACCCGAAGTGCTGGCAAGCAGTATGCGAGCGTTGTGCTTGACTGCATAGTCCAACACATTGGTCGCTCCGTTGAAGCAAGTTTGTAGGATATCGATCGGGCGCGTTTCGAAGTGTACGGGACTTGCGGGGCATGCAAGGTGGTAGATCTGGTCGACTCCAGCAATGGATGGTAAGGGGTCTCTCACATCCGATCTGCTCATGTTAGAACTCTGAAGATTGCGAGGGAATGGATTCACGTGCTGGATGTATCGTAGTTTCTTGTTCCCCCTTAAACCATCAAAGTTGCTGCGCGAGCCCGTCCATAGTGAATCAAGGACTACTACTTCATGATTATGGTCGAGAAGAAGCTGCACCAGGTTACGACCCAGAAAACCGGCTCCCTTATCCGCTGTCAGTACACAGTATCTTGAGGCAGACGAGAAGTATGCTTACTCCAGTAACAAGAACCACCATACTTGCGGCTTAATGAATGAACAGAGAATAATGAGTCAAGTTTCGTACTCGGCATTAACAAACATGGCCTCTTCCTCTCGGCAGGTCGGCACTATTTAAGAGGTGTCCTCGCTACTAAGATGCCGTCACAGACATCATGCATCATCGGATCGGATCATCACTGCGCCATGTACCTGCCTTGACGACATGTCTACGGTCATTATTGGGTCAAGGCCGAGACATCAGCTTTCAGCTGCCCGCGGAATCAACCCAAATCAGGGTCAGCCAAGACAAGCTGTCATCGCTTCAGGTTCCACTGACGTCACAGCCAGACTGTCGATCCTCCAAATGCGGTAAGGGGCATTCCGGTTGGGACGCGAAGCTTTGGCGATTGGCGGTGGTGGCGAGGCCAGACAACAAGGCTTCACGGCTACATTGTTAGTACTGAGGAATAAACGATGTGGACTCTGGTTGATATGTCAAGAGGATTTGAATCCGTCCAGTATGAGCTCTTTATCCAAGACTGCGTGTCACTGCAAGTACTCAGCTCGCTTAACTGAAACGGCTTGTACAACTTTCGCTACGCTGTTCCCAATGGGAACACAACTTGTCATACCGATCAAGGCATTGTAAATTGTCGGACATAATTGATTCTTCGCTAGCCAGGAGCCAATAACTTGTTCTGCTGCTGACATAAAGGTCCTCCACGGGTGAAATACTCTGGAAACTACAAAATGCTGAGAAGTCTCAGTTACCCTACACTCAGGATCATAATTAGAGAATATAATATCTCCTCCACATTGCGTGCCGCGGGTGAGCTCTGCATTCTTTCTTTTCATTATTGCCATTCTCAAAAATTTCGCATTGCCCTTGTCCAACTTCACTTCACTTCAGTGTCTGCTATTCTGAGTCGTTTCTTAGTAGCTGATATGGAAGAGCAATCAGAGGTTTTCGACATGGTAACTTCTGCGTTTGTTTTATTGAACTCTATCACTTGATAAGGCTCATTCAGTTATTGGATTCTACGGTTCCATATCCTTTACTGTGACTAAGACGTTTGTCATCAGTGCGGCTTTGAGGCCATTTTCGTACATGTCGTGCATCTGAGCGCTTTATTTTTGGACCCGGTCATAAGTTCGAAACATGCAGCGGCATAGGAAGGGTCAGCGCTTTCTAAATTCCCCTGCCACGCTCTATAGGCCGGCACAGCCAGAGGATTCGAGACGATTGTAATACTACTGTGAAGCTTACTCACAGTAAGCGGAGGGTCTTTTCTCCGTATTGCTGTTGATCGCAGAGGTATAGGGAGGCCTGGCATCTGAGACATTCGATAGGTAGACTAAAAAGAGATATCCTCTCCTTGACTACGCGAAGGCATCCATCCCACACTGGCCCCCCTGCTAGAACACTATCAGAATCCATAGAAAGGTTGGTTAGAGTCTGTTAATGCCCTACGCTAGTCTGGGTGGGCTAATCAAGACACTAACTATGATAGGCTCAGATCCCTGCGTGGTCCCGCTGGGTGCCTTTGCGTAGTCAAGGAGATGTTCTGCTATCCCTTGTATCTTGGACCTCGTATACTGTAAGCTATGTCTTTTTTGGGCTCATATTCCGCTTGGAGATGTACAAGAATAGTAGGCAGTTGGTCTATCGTCGTGTGGAGAGCCAGGGCTTAAGCTGACATAGCTGCTGACAGCGCTTTAAAATCATGCAGGTGGCGCCCAGTCGGAACGCTCCAACTGAGTATCTGATCTCGGCACGTCCCGCCAACAAGGATTGCGGCAGTTGAAAGCTACCCCGAGATGTCGATCTCATTGAACACGCGACACCGACCCGCTCCGTCCTAGCTTACGACGGATGACAGGGTCCCTCAGCTTTGGCGATCGGTGCACAGCCCTGAGGGAAGGGCGCCGCTGACGACATGTTGGTAGCAAAAGTCCACTACGGCGCGTGTTTGTCAAGTGAGAGGTTTCACAATTTGACAGAAAAGGACGCGTTTGAAGCGAAATCTGGCAACGTTCATCGAAGGAGAGGCACAATTTCGCGCTTCTCAGTGCTTATCTTAGCTAAGAGGGGCTTGCGTAGGACAAAGATGAAGGTGAGGTAGGAAAACAGAGGGATATCAAAACAGATTAAGGGGGTGTTGGTGACAGTGGGCTGGAAGGAACTCCCTTGCAGTCATCTACTCGACCCCTTGCAGTCAGCATTATGATCTGCATGAAAGATAAGTCTTTTTTAGGAATGAACAGTTTCAAGCGCGATATTCTACCCGTTACGGCCAGTTCCGCAAGCTCAATGAGACAACAGAGGCGATACAGTAGCCGTGCATAGTAAATGTTTGAATTATAAAAGGGCAGAACGAAGACGAGATCTTTTTTCCCCAACAGCAACACAAATCACAACACCAAGAATCCATCTACCACCTTATCAACATCCTTTAAGTCTCATCTTTCAACATGAAGTTCTCCCTCGCAACCATCACAGCTCTCATGGCTGCCTCTGCCCCTGCTGCAATGGCCGACGGCTGGGAGTGCAATGGCTCCTGGGGAGACGGCGGCCTTAGGCGCCTTTCTTTCAAGTTCCAGGGCTACTGCGAGGATCGATACGGCCAGTGCTTCCTGGCTGCCGTTCGAGGCAAGGGCGTCACTGTCCACAACTGGCAGTGCTGGAAGAGAGATGACGGCTGGTGGCAGGCTGACCTTAGTACGACCGCTGGGTAAGTTAGGGCCAACTGTATAAACGAAGCATATTGCTAACGAAAGTGTCACCTTAGACTTGCCTGGCAGGTTAACAATGCAATTGAGCAGGTCACCGGTTCTTGGCGGGGTTGCTGGCCAAACCAGTAGATAGTCGTTACTTTTCCTGGTCTTACACGATACTTCTATCCTGAGATAACGACGAAAATTGGATTGGTCTCAGAGGGGCTGAGATTTCAATATGGGCTGGTTTATATAGCATGCCTGTTCCAACTACTCCCATGTGGCTCTAACGACAAACAATACAAGACTGCAATCACAATTTCCCTGCCCTCTGTGGACGTCCTACGTAATACCACTATAGGCTTGTCTAGACTAAGTGTGCTAACTATTGCGTGCGAAGCTACTCCGCAGGGGCCGGGGTTTCTATCCTGTGTTGAGAAATGGGGGTACCACGTGATGTAGCATGTGGTGAGCAAAACACCTGCCTTCAACTCACACAACTCGGTCGTGGACCTCTCCCGTCCAGATGACATCTCCATCCGATGTCGAAGCACCCAGGATTCCTCTATCGAGTAAAAGCCATCTTGCGAAAGCGCTACTTCCCAACGTTCCGACCGAAGAAACCGACGACGCAATTTCGCCTCGATCACAGCCGGGTGAACAAGATGGTGATGGGAAGCGGCTCCACCGAGTGCTAGGAGGAGACGGGCACTTCACATTTTGTGACCCATGATTCCGGAACAGGCACCTATAAATACGGCATGAGCTCACTTGTCCTCGCCATTAATGGCTCCCTTTTAGTAGTCACTCAATGGAACTATATCATGTACTTAATAGAAAGCCTGGGACTTAGTAGCGTGCACTATGAGGCTATGCATGACCTGAGACTAATCCTATGTGTTTACAAGCAGAGTCGAGTTCTAGGTAAGTGCTAAGACTATATCCTGTCGTATTGCGTCCAGAAAGGCTTGCGAATAAGCAGCCTCCTGTGCAAGCTCAGAAGAAGCTGGCTATGGCTCCTCAAGATAACAACCGTCGCCATCCCCTTGTGTTTGCATGACTTCTCTCCCGCTGTACCCTGCCCGGAGACAGGACCCCCTCCGCGCGTTTGATGGCCCCCCAAGCCTCCAGGAACCGTGAAGACTCTCTCACAGTCTCGATTTGGATGTCGATCAAGTAGTATTTTGACAATTTGTGCACCGTTGGTTGAGCATCGACTTGGATTCTGTGATAGTCGAGCATGATATGCTCCCCACACAGTTTAGGCTGAAACAGACTCTGCATCTGTTCGAACGACGGTGTGATGCCTTAATCTTCGCCTTCTGCGTTTACAGACATGGGTAACTCCACTGCATGAAACGCAACTTTTAGTCCTGGTGCGGATCCGAGCATCACCAACAACCGCTCTCTATCTTTGCATCTAAAAATTAATCCCAGGGAGACTTGGCCAGGTGCCCTGTCGAGTCGGTATGTGGCGGACCATTTCCGTGAGAGCCATGCGCGCGGTGACGCTCCGTATGAAGCGACAGCTTCAAACTCGCGGGGTAGGCATTTAGGTGACTACAAGAGGTTGACTATGCCATATCCAGTCGGGTTAGGGCCTTTACGTTGCTGGGGGGTGTGGGTTGGAAACACGCCCTCAACGAGAGGCTGCTGGGTATCTTGCCTAACATATATCGAGCTGAGGTTGCCTCGCCCCTTGACCTTGGTAAAATCGCCGACTCTGATACGCGTATACTGCTCGTCACCATCTGGCACTTTTCGTAGATAGATGGCGAGGAAGCTATTGTTCTCATACTTGGTTGGGAATGGACAATCCAAGGCAGCGACGAAAATATCGCGGTCTTGTCGGGTGAGGCAAAGATCGATGCGAAGGCCTCGATTAGACATGGAGTACGGGGTTTTTGGCTCCCACTCTTCGCAAGGTAGGATGTAGTTGGAGAATTGAAAGTTGGCGGGAGATTTGGCGAGGAGACCGTGATGCGAATCTGGAGAGGCATTCCGGTCCGTCCAAGCAAAGATGGACTGGTCGTCGGACTGCTTCATGATTTCTTCCTGCAGCCGTAGAAACGCCCTGTCTCATTCTCCGTATAGCATCGGCATGTTGACGCTAAAAATTCCCATCAGGGAATAGGCAACCTCCTCGGGTCGTGTCGTCTGACGTGAGGCCGCCCAAGACATCCGCTTTGCAACGCTCGCGGACTGGATCGGACGGTTGTTTATCAGGATGTCTTCGTCTATGCCAGTAATTGTTGAGGGAGTTTTGCGCAGAGTATTCTTTTCACCGATGTGAGCCCAGTTCTTGCCATAGAAGACGAGGTCTTTAGGTGCCACCAGCTCTTGCAATGTCCAACCTCTTGTGAACCACCAACTGTTGGTAAATGTAGAGTTAGGTAGAGCCGTGTCAATATCTCTAGGGTAGTCTTCCAGGTAGGCATAGCATCTATCAGCCTTTCTATACAATTCAAACATGGAGTTGATAGATTCTAATAGCTCGGCGCTGCTGCGCTTGTCGATGCAAAAATTATCGGCCCAAGCATACTCGTACCCATCGGCAATCGCCTGTCGACAGGTGTACTCGATCTTGCGGTATGAATTCTTCTGCTTTCCATTGTTCGCAATGACGTCTGTGTAGATGACCTCGTCGTCGCTCCATGTATGAGACAAAATGGCGTAGGAAGGAATAGTGTTGGGGTTGAAGTCGACCATCTCCAGACCCCGAGGGGAGTCGACAGAGGCAACCTTGAGTAGCCGCATAGCCTATAATTGATGGATGGTGTAAAAGGTTTGGTTAGCTTGTGGATTTTATGAGCGAGTTCCCATTGTGCCTTGCAGGGCAGAGCCGCACTGGTTTTGAGTGAGATGATTGAGGTTCGGAAGACGGCAGTACCTCCCGAGACAAGATCAGCAGCCAGGCATCACTTGTACTACGTAATGAAAGACAGACAAACCATGGAGCCAATCAACGTCTGGCGTCTGGCGCTCCCTGCCGTGTCCGATGTCAATCGGAGACGAGGAGAGGGCTGACAATGGGAGATGGCCAAGGCAGGCTACTGCGGAGAGTCGGACCGGCTCACTGTGCCCTGGCGAGCTTAGGTGCAAAGGAACACCCATGTCTCACGTCCTACAAATCAGGCTGCAGATGATACACCTGTCCTTGTACGACCAGGCCGGCTTTTAGCTTTAACCGCGGGAAACACGCCACGCACGGATCGAAACGACCATCTTGGAGGAAGGGAGCGATACCCAGCCGCAAGAATACCCATGCCCTCCAATAATCACCAGGGCGTGAGAGAGTAATGTTTTGTTCAAGTCTTCTTTCAATACTCTGTTCCATGATTTGCATCTGTCGAGTTCTTGTCCTCAAAGTTGTCGGATGGGGTGAAGATATCCACCACGATTGCGCCAGTCGTTGCAACCAAGCATCACAGCGGCACAACTCAAGAGTATCTCCATAATTAACCGCCGCAAATTTTTGTCCCTGGCTACTTGCGCTAATCAAGCAGGCAGTGTGCTAGTGCTTGACGTACTCCCCAGAGAACTTGTCTACAAGCTTTCGCATCTCTCCGATCAAGCTGAGCCGTTGTTACTATTGTGTGTTTGGAGAGGGAAGTAGATAAGTACGTACGTTTCCCTGAATTGTGGGACCTGCGGGTAGAGTGCCGAATCGTGGGTGATGACCCGACTACCATGTCAAGTTAGTACAGCCGGGTAGGTAGTTCAACTTGGAAGGGATAACACCAACGTGGAATACAGGGCATTCCTATCATCCCAGTCCTCCTGAGGCTCAGATTTCGGAATGTGTTTGTGATAGCTCTCAAGGCATTCTTGTGCCCAGTCACCCGGCACGAGACGCAGAGTTGCAAGCTCATCTGAGTTGGGGCGGTCAGCTACGATGGACTAACAAGACGTGGAAAGGTGGTTGTTTGGAATGAGTGAGTGAGTGAGTGAGTGAGTGAGTGAGTGAGTGAGTGAGTGAGTGAGTGAGTGAGTGAGTGAGTGAGTGAGTGAGTGAGTGAGTGAGT